>SJXQ01012716.1:28064-38779 GCA_006408695.1 Aepyceros melampus | reverse complement strand
CTGGTATCTTGATAGGAATTGCATTGAATCTGTAGATTGCTTTGGGTAGTATACTCATTTTCACTATATTGATTCTTCCGATCCACAAACATGGTATGTTTCTCCATCTATTAGTGTCCTCTTTGATTTCTTTCATCAGTGTTTTATAATTTTCTATATATAGGTCTTTAGTTTCTTTAGGTAGGTATATTCCTAAGTATTTTATTCTTTTCGTTGCAATGGTGAATGGAATTGATTCCTTAATTTCTTTTTCTACTTTCTCATTATTAGTGTATAGGAATGCAAGGGATTTCTGTGTATTGGTTTTATATCCTGCACAGCTTCATTTCTAAGGAGCCCAAAGCTTCATTGTCTCAGTCATTCCTAATGAAAGTCACCATCAAGAGAGTATCTGAGGTTTATTGACAGGAAAGCCCAAGTTGTTCAGTACACGGACTTCAGAGCCTTAACAAGAGGGCTCCAGTCTGGCACCAAGTATCAGAGCACAGGAGCCTGCTGTTGGGTGGTCGGTGGGGGAGGAAAGCAAGCACTGGAACCATTTGCTCAATTCTGGACCCCTAACACTTGTATTATGAGAGGTATTCACAAGCCATAGCTTGGCAGTCTTGTTTAAAACTCTAATCTGGATGCAAAAGAGAGGTCTGGCAGGGACACCTAAAGAATCATTCTGCCTCGATTCAAACTAGAAAGCCACAAGCGCTGGATGTCACGAGTCTCTCTTACCACTGCTGATGACTCCTCAGGTGCCTGGGATATCTTGATTGCATCAAATAGCTCAGAGGAGACTACTTATCTTGAGTGAGAGTAAATCAGTCCTGAATATCATTGGAAGGACTGATGCTGAAGCTCTAATACTTTGGCCGCCTGATGCAAAGAACTGACTCATTGGGAAAGACCCTGATGCTGGGAAAGATTGAAGGCAGGAGGAGAAGGGGATGACAGAGGATGAGATGGTTGGCTGGCCTCACTGACTCAATGGACATGAGTTTGAGTAATCTTTGGGTGTTGGTGATGGACAGGGAAGCCTGGTGTGCTGCAGTCCTTGGAGTTGCAAAGAGTCGGACACGACTGAGCTACTGAACTGAACTGAAAGCACAGGGGCATATACCCTGAGGGTGCCACACTCCTTCTGGGAGTGGCTAGCTACCCTCTGTGTCAGCCCCTTCTTGGGTGTGAAAGAACCACAGAATCCCAGGGGCCACTGGGGTGGAAAAGACCAGGAGCTTTGCAATCAGACAGGCAGATCTCTTTCCAGTTCTAGTTCTGCAATTTTCCAGCTGAATGATCTTGGGCTATTTCCTTACCTTACTTGATCCTTCTTTTTTTTTTTTTTTAACTTTTTATTTTTGTATTGGGGTATAGCCAATTAAATAATGTTGTGATAGTTTCAGGTGAACACCAAACAGACTCAGACATACATGTAACCATTCTCCCCCAAACTCCCCTCCCTTTGGTCTGCCACATCACATTGAGCAGAGTTCCATGTACACTGTAAGACCTTGTTGGTTATCCATTTCAAATATAACTGTGTATCCTTCATTTTTTAATGTAGAAATGTGGCTGTAGGAAGATGTTAAGATAATACACAGAGAGACCCAAGAAATGGAATGATTATGACTATTATTAGCATTATTATCTCAGAGATAGAGCGGGGGTCACTTATCCCAAACTCTCCATTTTCACATGCAAACATTAAGACCCATGGAGGTTACATTCCTTTTCTAAACTCATAAGTAAGACTCAGGCAGACTGGGACTTGAGAAAATAAAATCTTTTTAATTTTATTTTTCAATTTTTCAGTTATAAATTTGGCTAATACTAGTTTTTTCTGGCCAGTTGTGGAGGGAAAAAGCTATCACAACTGAGATATGATTTTTCTCACATGTGGAGTCTCCTTAGGACATCCACAGTGGGACCCATCAGCTGCATAGCTCTGTGTATTTGCAGGAGATGCTGCTATGCACTTCTCTTTGTCCCCATGAAAACATTTTATGGGTCAAGGAATCTTTGGAAACATTAACTGGGGAATATTTAGGGCATCTGCTGCCATTGCTGGTCACCCTTCAAGTGTCCAGGATGTCTCCGTTGCACCAAGCAGCTCACACCAGTCTGCTTATCTTGAGTAAGATGGCTTTCACACAAGTGAATCTTGCCCCTCATTTCACATGGCTTCCATGATCTTCTTTCCTGCCCATTTGGCCCCTTCTGGTCTCACCTTCTCTGGACCTCATTGACTTCCTTGCCCTTTTTTTCCTCCATATTCTCCAACTTTCATGTCTACTCCACTGTTTGGACTAGGAGGGCATCTCCTATTTGTTGGTGGGGCAGAGTGGTGAACACAGAGATCTGTGCTCTTTATCATGCTGCTTAGCTAGATTATGCCTTGCTTCAAATTCTTTTAGGCTTTTGGAAAATGATATCTAGAGTCCTTGATATTCTTTTGGAGGCCCTGTCGTACCCCCTCCTAGATGCACTGAGCACTGAGTGGTCAGGCCCCTTCATTTGCCATTATCCCCAGCACCACACAAGCAAAGCCATCATTATTGATAATAACTGTCATTTAGAGGATGCTCACTGTGCAACCATGCTGTAGTTGCTCTTTCTGTCCATGATCTACTTTAACCATCTCAGTAATGGTGTGAGATGAGTATTTCTAACCTCAGCTTACAAGATAGGAAGCTGTGCTAAATCATATCGCTAGTGGGTGGCAGAGGTGAGACCCAAACTGTGAATATGAAAGTCTGGCTCTTTCTGCTGCATCAAAATAGCTTTTGATTGAATATGAGAGAAAGATTAACAGAGGGGAGCTTAGCCTAACACAAGGCCCTCTAGGTTGCTTTTTCTTTACTGGTTGAATCAAAATGGTTAAACATGTGCAGGAAGTCTGTGTACTTAGAAGCCTGATATGGGGTCAATTCCTGAAATGTCTAGAAATTAGCAACATTTTGTAACATATGAGCAGTTTGGGGTGGCGTAAGTGTAGATGGTGTAGTCCTAGTGAACTTGAAAGTATCAGATCTTTGAAACTGGGCAACTACCAGGATGAGTTATCACTCTTTGTGACCCCATGGACTGTAGCCTACCATGCTCTTCCGTTCATGGGATTTTCCAGGCAACAGTACTAGAGTGGGTTGCCATTTCCTTCTCCAAAGGATCTTCCCAACCCAGGGATCAAACCTGAGTCTCCCACATTGTTCAGTTCAGTTCAGTTCAGTCGCGTAGTCCTGTCTGACTCTTTGTGACCCCATGAATCGCAGCACACCAGGCCTCCCTGTCCATCACCAACTCCCGGAGTTCACTCAGACTCACGTCCATTGAGTCCATGATGCCATCCAGCCATCTCATCCTTCGTCGTCCCTTTCTCCTCCTGCCCCCAATCCCTCCCAGCATCAGAGTCTTTTCCAATGAGTCAACTCTTCTCATGAGGTGGCCAAAGTACTGGAGCTTCAGCTTCAGCATCATTCCTTCCAAAGAAATCCCAGGGTTGATCTCCCTCAGAATGGACTGGTTGGATCTCCTTGCAGTCCAAGGGACTCTCAAGAGTCTTCTCCAACACCACAGTTCAAAAGCATCAATTCTTCTGCACTCAGCCTTCTTCACAGTCCAACTCTCACATCCATACATGACCACAGGAAAAACCATAGCCTTGACTAGACGGACCTTAGTCGGCAAAGTAATGTCTCTGCTTTTGAATATACTATCTAGGTTGGTCATAACTTTTCTTCCAAGGAGTAAGCGCCTTTTAATTTCATGGCTGCAGTCACCATCTGCAGTGATTTTGGAGCCCAAAAAAACAAAGTCTGACACTGTTTCTACTGTTTCCCCATCTATTTCCCATGAAGTGATGGGGCCAGATGCCATGATCTTCAGCAAAGTAATGTCTCTGCTTTTGAATATACTATCTAGGTTGGTCATAACTTTTCTTCCAAGGAGTAAGCGCCTTTTAATTTCATGGCTGCAGTCACCATCTGCAGTGATTTTGGAGCCCAAAAAAACAAAGTCTGACACTGTTTCTACTGTTTCCCCATCTATTTCCCATGAAGTGATGGGGCCAGATGCCATGATCTTTGTTTTCTGAATGTTGAGCTTTAAGCCAACTTTTTCACTCTCCTCTCTCACTTTCATCAAGAGGCTTTTTAGCTCCTCCTCACTTTCTGCCATAAGGGTGGTGTCATCTGTATATCTGAGGTTATTGATATTTCTCCCAGCAATCTTGATTCCAGCTTGTGCTTCTTCCAGCCCAGCGTTTCTCATGATGTACTCTGCATATAAGTTAAATAAGCAGGGTGACAATATACAGCCTTGACGGACTCCTTTTCCTATTTGGAACCAGTCTGTTGCTCCATGTCCAGTTCTAACTGTTGCTTCCTGACCTGCATACAGATTTCTCAAGAGGCAGGTCAGGAAGGTCTGTATAGTCAAAGCTATGGTTTTTCCAGCACTCATGTACGGATGCGAGAGTTGCACCATAAAGAAGGCTCAGCACCGACGAATTGATGCTTTCAAGCCGTGGTGCTGGACAAGACTCTTGAGAGTCCCTTGGACTGCAAGGAGATCCAACCAGTCAATCCTAAAGATCAACTCTGAATATTCATCGGAAGGACTGACGCTGAAGCTGAAGCTCCAATACTTTGGCCACAAGATGTGAAGAGCTGACTCATTAAAAAAGACCCTAATGCTGGGAAAGACTGAAAGCAGGAGAAAGGGGTGACAGACAGAGGATGAGATGATTGGATGGCATCACTGATTCAATGGACATAAGTTTGAGCAAACTCCAGGAGATAGTGAAGGACGGGGAAGCCTGGTGTGCTTCAGTTCATTAGGTCGCAGAGTTGGACATGACTGAGCAACTGAACAATAATGACAAAAAATCATTTTGATGCTGTGAAGCGATTCCCGGGTCCCCACACAGACTCTCTGAGTCCAAAGTCTTGGTCATCTGTGCTGTAAATGAGCTCCCAAGGAAGGCCCAACACATATCCACTCTGCCCGGTGTGGGCCCTTCCAAGGGCAGCAGCTCGATCCTGACCTCCCTGCCTCCTACTGTGCCCCTAGAGCAGCTGATGGAAGCATGCAGGGCTTGGGCCCCCAGTTTGTGGTGCCACTTCCATAAGTTGCCTGCCTGCTCTGATCCTCTTTTGTGGAACAGTGTCTGAGTTTCCCATTACCACTATTGCAAATTACCACAAACTTACTGGTTCAAAACAAATGAAAGTCGCTCAGTCGTATCCAACTCTTTGTGACCCCATGGACTATACAGCCCATGGAATTCTCCAGGCCAGAATACTGGAGTGGACAGCCTTTCCCTTCTCCAGGGGATCTTCCTAACCCAGGGGTCGAACCCATGTCTCCCGCATTGCAGGCGGATTCTTTACGCTGAGCCACACGGGAAGCCCAAGAATACTGAAGTGGGTAGCCTATCCCCTCTCCAGGGAATCTTCCCAACCCAAGGATCGAACCCATGTCTCCCGCATTGCAGGCGGATTCTTTACCACAGCCACATGCAAGCATATTCGTGTACAGTTCTGTAGGTCAGAAGTCTCCCGTGGGTCTCACTGAGCTTAAAACAGGTGTCAGCAAGGTTGGTTCCTCCTACAGGCTCTAGGGGAGAATTCGTTTCTTGCCTTTCACAATCAGCAGAGGCCTCCCACATTCCTTGGCTCATGGCTCCTTGCTCCACACTCAGAACTAACAGAGTTGCTAGCATCTCTCTGGCCCTGCTTCCATACTCACCTCTCTTTCCCTGACTCTTCTTGTGTCTCCCTCTTCTGCTTTTAAGCACCCACTGATTATTTGGGGCTCACCTTGATAATCCAGGGCAATCCTGGGTTGAGGTAATCCCCACCTCAAAGTCACACCCGTGAAGTTCCTTTTACCATGGAAGGTCACATATTCACTGGTTCTGGGGTTTAGCCTTGGACATCTCTGGGGGCCATTATTTTGCCCATCACAGATGGGCGGGTTCACTCTGTACCCCTTGTAATCAGCGTTTCTCAAAGAGTGGCCCATCTTCCACTGTGTCAGCCTCCCCTGGGGCTCCCATGGTAACTGTGGAGCGTGTTCACTAGACCCCACTCAGCTCAAGAAGCTGCCGGGAGGCGGTGACCACAGCACCCTCAACACAGGCTACAGCACTGATACAGGATACAGCAATCTGACCTCCTGGGCAGCGAGAAAGGATGAGTTTTCACCAGATCCAAGAATGGGTGAGTTAGGAGTTTCACTGATAAAATGCTCTGGCCAGAGGCTGAAGCTGTCCTCAGTGTTCTCTGCTTTTACGGGGGACAGTGCTTGGCAGCCCACGTGGTGTGATCCGGTTCCGGAGTCACCTGCTGCAGGAGGACCAAGCACTGGGGCGGACACGCTGCAGAGCCCTCGCAGGCTGCAGCCACTGCGTGTCTGTGGCAGCAGGGCCCACAGGCCTGCCTTCCTCCACCTCGTGAAGGCCCACACCAGACTCTGCACCCACAAGTCCCACTGCGTCCAGATGGCCCCCCCGTACCTCTTTGGCCCCATGGCCACACCCAGGTGCCTCTCGCTGCTCCCACCTTCTTCGCATCTTACCATCACCCACACCTCCAGCCCCTACCCAGACCAGGGCGTGTGCTTCTCAGATGCCTCCTGCCTGCCGTCTCCTCCGTCACGTGCAGGTCAGCGCAGCAGCTCCAGGGGTGGCCTCCTCAGAGGACGAGGACTCCAGCCCTGCCAGCCCAGTGCTGGGCAGGTAGGACACATTCAGGTCCCAGAGTCAGATGTATGTGGGAGATGCCGTCTGGACCATGAACAGCCACAGCAGGCACCGAGGGTGCCGGGAAAGGCCTCATGAGTGTCACAGCCAGCACGCCTCCTTCTGGAGGGGCTACTGATGGGGTTGGAGTGGAGCCTTCGGGGCCACACCCGGAGAACGGGGTCTCAGCTCCTTGCCTGCCAGGAGGCCAGCCTGGCCCCGACGGCTTCCACCGGGGCCTCTGTGCCCTCCCTACCCTCTCCAGGCGCCTTTCTCCGTCACAGAAGCAGGATGCATGCTGGCCACAGGGTCACTGCTCCTGCTACCCTCTCTAGCAAGGACCATCTTCCCACAGACCCTGTAGGGCTGGCTCCTCCTTAAACAGGTCTCAGCGCAGACCCCCCGTGTGCAGAGAGGCCTTTCCTGGGCCCTCCCATCTAAAGTAAGCCCAGACACACTCCACCACCTCACCTTGTATTGGTGACTTCATGGCACTTAGCATGCTCTGAAATGCTCCTTTTTATTATCCTTTTGTGTGTGGAATTTGTCTTCAGTCTCCTCTCTACACAGTGGGCTCTGAGGCAGCAAGAACCACATGTCCTTCTCCCTGCAGGATCCCAGCATCCAGCATGGCACACGGCACACATGGGCCCTCAGGAAATGTCCACCGGAAGTGTGTCTCAGGGCAGGGCTCAGGCAGAGGAGACTGAGCTGAGAGCTCCGTGGGCCACTCACCCTCTGTCCCAGCACTGGACTGTCTGGGACTAGTCCCTGGGCAAAGACTGGAGCAAAAGATAGGGCTGGAGTAGGGCAGGCCAAAGGGACTCGATGGATGAGGCGGGCTGGGGAGGCGCTGGGGAAACATGGAGCCTGCAGGGGCCTAGTCTTCTCCCAGGGTCCAGGCACGGCTCCTGCAGCCAGTGTCCACAAGCTGGGGACAACTCGGAGCAGAACTCCCTGCTGGCCTCAAGGCTGAGTTCAAGGACTGCCTGCTGTGCCCTCAACACAGCCTTGACCTCAGGAATGGCGAGAGAGGCTGCAGGAGGCATCAGGAGATACAGCCTTCTTCCCTCTCACAGGAATAGCCCTGCTCACTCAGCCACTTGAGACATGCGGGGTGGCCACAGGCAAGTCCACCCTGGGGTTCCAGTTCCTCCACCAAGCTCTGCCCTGACTTCAAGCAGCCCCGCCACTTCACCCAGCATGACAACAGCTCCTCGGTGGTCCCCAGCCTTTGCTCACAGAGAGGGGCGGGGTGGGGAGAGACCTGCCCTTCTCCTTTGAGCTGCACTCTGTGAGGGGGCCCTGAAGCGCTGCTCAGGCCCCAGCAAGTCACAGACGAGTGGACTCGCTCTTCCGAGTTTTCTCATGCAGCCCTCTCTGCCTAGAACCCCAGCACGCCTCCAGCAGGCATGCAGGGCCTGACCTGAGAGTTCCGGGCATGCGGTGAGAATCCGAGAAGGTTCACTGGCCTCAGGACTGGTCTTAGTACCTAAGCCCCAAGACGAATCTATTTGCTGGGAATCTCCCCCAACCTTCCTGTTTCTCCTTCCTCTTCACCGCGGCCAGGTTGTTGACACCGGTCTCAGGCATGACCCTCACTGGGACCAGCCTCTGGCCCTAGCCCTGTCATAAAGCTCTGCTGCCTCCCCACCCAGCCCATCCAACTCACCTGCCCTAATACATTTATGTGCCCTAGTCAGATGCCTTCTATCTCCAGGCCTCAGTTTTGCCAACTGTACAAGATACGATCATTGTTGTTTTTATTTGTTTGGTCTTCTACAGATAGCCTTTGGCGCATGCTAGAGTAGTTCCTACTCCATCCTCAGGCTGAGCACAAGGGCTACTTCACCTTTGGTTCCAGGGAGGCAACACCTAGGCCTGTAATCCTCATTCTTCAGGACTTTGGAAATGGCCAGAGCCAACCTCTTCAGAGTCTTCGTGGCAGTTCTGTGGTTTCCTGGGAATATCAGGCAGCTGTGCTCTGACAGTGTCAACCCAGACATAGGAGGTCTAGGAGAAGGGAAAGGTGGATTCCTATTCCTAGCGTTTAAGTGTCTGGACCTAACAATTCTTGAAAGCAGAATATCTTGGCTTTTAATGCTTCAAGCCAATAAGTGCTTCATAAGCCTTTGACTGTGTGGATCACAATAAACTGTGGAAAATTCTGAAAGATATGGGAATACCAGACCACCTGACCTGCCTCTTGAGAAATCTGTATACAAGTCAGGAAGCAACAGTTATAACTGGACTGGAACAACAGACTGGTTCCAAATTGGAAAAGGAGTACATCAAGGCTGTATATTGTCACCCTGCTTATTTAACTTCTATGCAGAGTACATCATGAGAAATGCTGGGCTGGAGGAAGCACAAGTTGGAATCAAGATTGCTGGGAGAAATATCAATAACCTCAGATATGCAGATGACACCACCCTTATGGCAGAAAGTGAAGAACTAAAGAGCCTCTTGATGAAATTGAAAGAAGAGAGTGATAAAGTTGGCTTAAAGCTCAACATTCAGAAAACTAAGATCATGGCATCTGGTCCCATCACTTCATGGGAAATAGATGGGGAAACAGTGGAAACACTGGCTGACTTTTTCTGGGCTCCAAAATCACTGCAGATGGTGACTGCAGCCATAAAATTAAAGGATGCTTACTCCTTGGAGGAAAGTTATGACCAACCTAGACAGAATGTTAAAAAGCAGAGACATTAATTTGCCGACAAAGGTCTGTCTAGTCAAGGCTATGGTTTTTCCAGTTGTCATGTATGGATGTGAGAATCAGACTGTGAAGAAAGCTGAGTGCCGAAGAATTGATGCTTTTGACCTGTGGTGTTGGAGAAGACTTTTGAGAGTCCCTTGGACTGCAAGGAGATCCAACCAGTCCATCCTAAAGGAGATCAGTCCTAGGTATTCATTGGAAGCACTGATGTTGAAGCTGAAACTCCAATACTCTGGCCACCAGATGCAAAGAGCTGACTCATTTGAAAAGACCCTGATGCTTGGAAAGATTGAGGGCGGGGGGAGAAGGGGACGACAGAGGATGAGATGGTTGGATGGCATCACCGACTCAATCACATGGGTTTGGGTGGACTCCAGGAGCTGATGATGGACAGGGAGGCCTGGCGTGCTGCGGTTCATGGGGTCCCAAAGAGTCAAACACGACAGAGCGACTGAACTGAACTGAAGCCAATACATTATTTTTGCTAAAGCTGATTGGGTTGGATAACCTGCCACATCTCGTTAGGTAGGCCCTAACTGAAGCAAAGGACAGTATCCTGACTTTTACGCTGGGACAAACCAGAGCACTTTTAACGTCCAGCTGGAGCCAGCTGAGGAAGGTCACCCAATCTCGTTCAGGCTCCCTCCCCCCATTCTAAAAGTGAAATAGCAAGCGGTTATCCTCCTAGCAGCTCAGTGTCTTCAGAGTGGTGAGCCACCCTCCCAGTGGGTCAGTTCCTAGGACCACCTCCCCGATAGACGACGCTTGGAGGGTGATGAGCAGTCTTATCATCCTCTGATGCCCACCCTGTGCCCACCAGACAGGGAGCACAAACCACAGATCAGAGGCCATCACAGGAGGAGAGTCCAGAGGAGCGGCCTGTAAAAGAGGTGCACCGGATTTTAGGCTGTCAGGGGTTTTCCAGGTGAGAGAGTCGGTAGTGGGGAGGGGCCAGTTCAGCTGCAGAGTCCAGCAGCAGCCATGACGTGGAGGGTGCCTTCTGATGCTTGTAGTGGGTCCCACCTCCAGGGAGTGGGAGGCGAGCCACAGCGGAGGGTCCTGAATGCACGGCCTTGATCCTGAGGCCCGCAGCAGAGCAGAGGCCGGGTGAGCGGGGACGCCTCGGGGATGGGTGGCCTCAGAAGGGAGCGGGAAGGGAGCCCCGCGGCAGGGTCTGCCGCAGCCCCACCCGGCGCTCTGCGCCCAGCCTTCCCCCTGCGGCCGCGAGGGGGCGCCGCGCCGCGCCGCTCTAGGGCGGCCGCGGGA
>SJXQ01012716.1:0-27552 GCA_006408695.1 Aepyceros melampus | reverse complement strand
GGATAGGATTAAGGAAAGGATCGATGCGAGAGAGCCTGCAGGGGCAATGGGGTCAGCTCCGGGTTCTGGGTGTGGTCCTCATTAGTGACGGTGGGCAGGGCCAGGAAACCTGGAGTCCGCTCCTCTCTGCGTCCACGCGGGGATTGGGAGGCCTGGAGGGGAAGAGGCCAGGGAGGCTCCTGCCCCTGCCCCAGGCTCAGCGTGGGGAGCAATGTTAAAAAGACAGACAAGCCAGCCTGGGGTATGGAGGGGCTCACCCTTGTCCCTGTCTCCTGGTTCTCTGAGGCGGGTGTTCTGCTGAGTCTCAGGAGTCAGAGAAGCGTCCTGGGAAGATTTGCTTGCAGGCAGGTGCTGTGTCTCTGTCTTAGTTGAAGTCACTGAGGCTTAGAGCAGTCACAGGACTTGTTCAAGGTCTCAGGACCATCAAGTGGCAAAGATGGAGTTTCAACCATGTAGGACTGGTTCCAAAAGCTGTACTTCAGTCACTGTGCCAAGAAACCAGGAGAGGCCTGGGTTTGTTGCCTCACTTGCCTACAGCATTGCATTCCTTCACCTCCTGGGTGCTGTCTGCTGCTGGCCCTGAGGAGTGCTTACAAGCAGCCGTGGGAGAGGGGAGCTGAATAAGTCATCTAAAGGAAAGCCAAGGTAATGGCAGGAGATAAGTGGTAGGAAAAAAAATAATAGAGTAATTAGGGTGGAGCCTGAGGAGGGGGTGAGGAGAAGCTTACCCTGGTCAGAGAGGATGTGTCTGAGCTGTGACCACTGACCACAGCTGTGATGTGACTCCCAGGAAAAAAGTCCAAAGGTGCAAGGCCCCTGAAGCAGGCACAGGTGAGGAGGGAGGAGCTGAAAGAGAGCCAGTTTTGTGAGCTGTGGAGTTTGACCTTTCCTCCAGGTGCGATGGACAGACCCTGGAGGGTTTCGAGTTTGGAGTAGTGAAAGGATGTCCCTAAGGTGAGTGGAGAGGACTCTCAGGAGCAGGAGAGGGAGCAGGGAGGAGGCTGTGGAGTCTGCCAGGGATTTCAAGGTTAGCCAACCAGCTGCCAGATGTGGAGTCTGCCATCCTGGCAGAGCCAGGGGCTCAAGAAGGGCAGGGTCTTCTGCAGCTGGTGGGGTTGTTAGCTGTTGTGGACAAGAGAACCAGTTTGGTTTGAAGCCCTACCCCTCTTTCTGCATCCTTCCAGGTGCCCATCTCAGACTTCCCTGTGCCTGGCAGGGGATGGAGTGCCTGCCCTGAACGTGTAGAGATGAGATGCTGGATATTCAGGTCTATCTCTGCATCCGTTCATATGTTCCCACAGGTCTTTGAGCTAATCCAGCTCTGACTTGTACTTTGACCCAGGCCTAGAGTCAGCCATTTCTCAAGAAGCCTTGGTGTCTTATAGTGGGGTTGTGGTGGGGGTTAGAAACCAGTATCTGAGCATTAGATAGAAATGCTTATTGCTACCGTAGTGTCATTGACCCTAGACCTTCTCAGGGGTCTGAACCAAGAACTCCTTTTTTAAAACTGAAAGTTAATAGTTCCATCTCCTTTCTCCTACAGTAAGAACCTAGTTCTCTCAAAATATCAATATAAAAGTTGAGTTATATTTTATTCAGTGGAAAGTTTTAGGACTTAAGCCCAGGAGGCAGCATCTCAAGTAACCCTGAGACAACTGCTCCAAGGAGGCGAGAGGGGGAGCCAGGCTATATAGAAGTTTTGCAACAGAGGGCAAATAGTCTAAAGTCATAAGATTATTGTAAATTAAAGAAAACCAGTTGTCTCAAGTTAAGGAACCTAGCACTTTTCTATGTATGGGAAGATGCAAGAGTCTGGGCTTACTGAAATCGTTGCTTTGATATGCTCCTCAGCTAGTATCCTGTGTTTTCAAATCCCGAGTTTCCTCAGGACTCACCATGAAGAGTGGCTGCAGTCTGATGGCTGCTAGATGTCAGGAATTGTTCTTTCCTGAGTTCCCTCAGGGCTCACCAGCTCACCATCCATGCTGGCTGCAATTGCTGATGACTGTGACATCCTTTGTTTACTTACATGGCAGGAAATATTCATTTCTCAGTAATAATTTGCTTAACCCTAGAATACACTCAAAATACTTTCAGAATCACTACATCCAAACCAACCAAAACCTACCAGGTCACGTTCAGGATTTCTTTGGCTGTCAAGTCAGGACTATGTAAATATGTTATCAATTTCATATACCATTAGTTTCATCTGTTTCTGTTTGCACACAATTCATTTTTTCCCCTTTATGATATAATTTAATCTTTGAACATTTGTTTTACATGGTCCAAAGGTCAAAACTAAAAAAAAAAAAAGCTGTGTTTGACATCTCAATCCCATTCCTGCCTCTTCCTTCTTGTTCCCGTACTACGGCATTTGAAATCATTTCAGGTTTATTCTTCCTGAGTCTCTTTTGTTAAGCAAGCCACTTATAAATTATTACAAAAGTTAGTATATATACATCTTTTTTGTGCCTTGCTTTCTCAGTTAGAAATATCTTTTTACTGGTTCGTAGAGACACTCCTCGTTCCTTTGTACTCCACACTGTACTCCATTCTGAGGCTGTTCCTTACTTATTCAGCTATCTTGCACATTGACATGTGGGTTTTTTTTTACAAGCCTTTGCTATTAAAAATAATGGAATAATATATAACCTTGCACATAGGTTGCTGGTGTTTGTGGAGGCATATTATTGATTCCAAGAAGGAAGAGTAAGTAAATATTTATTTTGTTAACTATTCTTGATTTCCCTCTCCATTGAAATCATTTCAGGTTTATTCTTCCTGAGTCTCTTTTGTTAAGCAAGCCACTTATAAATTATTACAAAAGTTAGTATATATACATCTTTTTTGTGCCTTGCTTTCTCAGTTAGAAATATCTTTTTACTGGTTCGTAGAGACACTCCTCGTTCCTTTGTACTCCACACTGTACTCCATTCTGAGGCTGTTCCTTACTTATTCAGCTATCTTGCACATTGACATGTGGGTTTTTTTTTACAAGCCTTTGCTATTAAAAATAATGGAATAATATATAACCTTGCACATAGGTTGCTGGTGTTTGTGGAGGCATATTATTGATTCCAAGAAGGAAGAGTAAGTAAATATTTATTTTGTTAACTATTCTTGATTTCCCTCTCCTGAGATTCTGCACTCCTACCAACAGGTGTGACAGTGTCTGTTTCCCCCACACCCACATGGACCCAAGAGCCAGTAAATAGTGTTTCAATACATTTTAATTTGCATTTCAATTATTATGAGTGAAATTAGCTTTTCATTTGCTTATGAGTCATTTGATCATCTTTTTTCTGTAAATTGCCTGTCTATATATTTTGTCCATTTCCTTTTGGATTTGAGGGTGTTCTTTTTTTTGGATTTTTAAAATTTTGTCTAAAATACATTTTAAAGATATTAGTGCTTTATCTTTGTTAAATTGCGACTATTTCTCCCAGGTTTCTTTTTACTCGTTCATAGTGAGTTTTACCATTAAAAGCTTCTGTTTTGAGACCATTAATTTAATCGTTCTTTTCATTTATTGCATCTAGATTTTGAATCCTAGTTAGAAAGTCTTTTCTCAACCCAACTGTAATAGAGTTCACCTCTGTTTCCTAATAGTCTTTTGGTTCTGTGCTTAGTTTACAGATCCAGTAATCTTTTCCCAAATATCTATCCCAACCTTTTTTTTAAAGGCCATCTTTTCTCTTGTGATCTGAAATGCATTTGTGTCATATACTAAATATCCAAATGCAGTGGGCCTGTTTCTAGTCTGTCACACAGCTTTATCCCTTTGAGTGCTGGTATCACGTATAGGAGTACACTGTGTGTGCCTGTGTGTGTCTGTGTGAACAGCAAGGAAAACTGTACCTACAATTGTTGCAATAGAGGAAAGAGATTGAACTCAATTCCCATTATTATGTTTTTATATCTGGCAGGGCTAATCTTCCTTCCACTGCTTTTATTTCAGGGTTTTCCTAGCTATTCTAACATGTTGCTGATATCTTTTGTTAGGATCATATTAACTTTATGTATAACTTGAGGATAATTGATGTTTTTATGAAGTTGAATCATCTTGTCCAAAAACAAGGGATGTCTTCATTTGTATTTAAGATTCCTTACGTTTTTATTTGTCAAGATCACTTTCAGGAGCATTTTGAAGTTTTCTTCATGGTCCTTGTCAGGTTTATTCATGAATATTTTACCTCATTTGTTCCTGTTATGATGAGGAAAACTTTTCCCCCAGCATATCTTTTTTTTTCATGGCTTATATCTTTTTATTTCTTTTTTCAACATATTTAAGATTTTTACAATTCTCCCACAACAGTATGATACAAATTCTATTCAAGTTCCCATAGAGGGTAAATTAGGAAACACTAAAATATATTCAGGGACATAAAACAAGGTGCAAAAATTATATGATCTAAATATATTGAAATCATGCAAAGTCTGTTCTCTTATGACTATGGAATTATGTTAGAAATCAATATTGAAGATATTTGAAAATAACCCACATATTTTTAAGTGCAGTGTGACCTTGACCAAGAGAGATCTTCAAGTTAGCCATCAAAAGCCTCAATAACTTAGACTGAAAAAAACAGAGGGTGTTTGCATAGAATAAAGTGTTGAAATGAGAAATTAATATTAAAGATACTTTAAACAAAATCCCATGTATTTGGAAACTAAATGATTGGTGTTTCTAAGAAGCCATAACAAGAAAAATTAGACAATATTTGTAATAGAATAATAATGAGAAAAGAGTT
Source organism: Aepyceros melampus (assembly GCA_006408695.1). Lineage (NCBI taxonomy): Eukaryota > Metazoa > Chordata > Mammalia > Artiodactyla > Bovidae > Aepyceros > Aepyceros melampus. Next base: position 22,801 of record SJXQ01012716.1, on the reverse strand, counting down.
TATCATAATTTATTTCACACAGCTGAAGCTAATCAATGCATTTAAATACCAAGTGGAGTCTTGAATAAGATATGAAAATAATACTGGACAGTGGCATAAAACTTTGTGAAATTTGAACAAAATCTGAACTTTAGGTATCTCTTGCTAATTCCTGTTGTTGTTGGTTTTTTTTTTTTTTACAACTTAGTATTTCTTTATATTCTCTGAATTGGTTTAGAAGTTTCAAGCCTCATTCACAAATATTTTTAATCACTAAGATATATTGCCTAGACTTTTAGCACTAATACTAGATGCTAAAAAGTGTGAAACTATATCAAAGTTTTACATGAATATAAATTAGAAATGTAGCATTCTACACATTCTACACATACTAAGTCAAACAAGTGGAATCGAAATGTCATGGATTTTTTACCTAGGCAAAAATTCATAAATTTTCTAAAATATATGTGTATATTATACATACTATATGTATGTATAATATATGTGTGTGTGTGTGTGTGACAAAACCTTTTCTACTAGATAAAGGCTTGAGAAAGAACAACAACAAAAAAAAGATGTAGAGAAATTGGAAAACATAAACTAAATGAAATGGGAGCCCTGAATAGGAAATAGAAAAGGAGAAACAAACTAGATAACAGTAAAAAATCCTCATATAATCTGTTGTTTTTAAATATGGCTGCTCATTAGAAACATATCTTGAGGTACCGGGGCATTTGTATTTTTTTCAAAAAATTCTAAGATAACTCTATTATGCATCTGGATTTTAAAAAATGATTACAGATTTTTCTATTAAATGGTAGTTTTGATGATACAGAATTCTGTTATTTTCTGTTGATTAATCATGATACAATTATATTAAGTGAATAATACTTCAGTCAGTTCAGTTCAGTCGCTCAGTCATGTCCGACTCTTTGCAACCCCATGAATCGCAGCACGCCAGGCTTCCCTGTCCATCACCTACTCCTGGAGCTTGCTCAAACTCACGTCCATCAAGTTGGTGATGCCATCCAACCATCTCATCCTCTGTCATCCCCTTCTCCTGCCTTCAATCTTTCCCAGCATCAAGGTCTTTTCCAGTGAGTCAGTTCTCCCCATCAGGTGGCCAAAGTATTGGAGCTTCAGCTTCAGCATCATTCCTTCCAATGAATATTCAGGGTTGATCTCCTTTAGGATTGACTGGTTTGATCTCCTTGCAGTCCAAGGGACCCTCAAGTGTCTTCTCCAACACCACAGTTCAAAAGCATCAATTCTTCGGCACTCAGCTTTCTTTATAGTCCAACTCTCACATGCATACATGACTACTGGAAAAACCATAGCTTTGACTATACAGACGTTTTTCAGCAAAGTGATTGATGTCTCTGCTTTTTAATATGCTATCTAGGTTGGTCTTAGCTTTACTTCCAAGGAGCAAGCATCTTTTAATTTCATGGCTGCAGTCACCATCTGCAGTGATTTGGGAGCTCAAAAAAATAAAATTTGTCACTGTTTCCATTGTTTCCCCATCTATTTGCTATGAAGTGATGGGACTGAGTGCCATGTTAGTTTTTTGAATGTTAAGTTTTAAGCCAGCCTTTTCACTCTCCTCTTTCACTTTCATCAAGAGGCTCTTTAGTTCCTCTTTGGCACCCCACTACAGTACTCTTGCCTGGAAAATCCCATGGACGGAGGAGCCTGGTGGGCTCCAGTCCATGGGGTCGCAAAGAGTCGGACATGACTGAGCAACTTCACTTTCACTTTTCACTTTCTTGCATTGGAGAAGGAAATGGCAACCCATTCCAGTGTTCTTGCTTAGAGAATCCCAGGGACGGGGGAGCCTGGTGGGCTGCCGTCTATGGGGTCGCACAGAGTTGGACTCAACTGAAGCGACTTAGCAGTAGCAGCAGTTTCACTCTCCTCTTTCACCATGCAGGAGGCAGGATGCTTGGGACTGATGCATGGGGATAATCCAGAGAGATGGTGTGGGTTGGGATTGGGAGTTCATGTACACTCGTGGCTGATTCATGTCGATGTATAGCAAAACGAATACAGTATTGTAAAGCAAAACAAACTAAAAAATAAAAATTATTTTTTTAAAAAAAGGCTCTTTAGTTCCTCTTTGCTTTCTGTCATAAGGATGGTGTCATCTGCATATCTGAGGTTATTGATAGTTCTCCTGGCAACCTTGATTACATAATCACAATAGTAAAAGATGTTTATCAGTTTTCACAATCAGTACCCAGACAAAAAATAAAAGATAATTACAATTGCCAACTGTAATGGAAGCGTGATTAACCTAATAATTTGAAATAATTGCATAAAATTTCAAGGATTGAATAGAGTGATGTGGTAAGTGAAAGTGCCAGTCTTATGTCTTTTGGTTGGTGCACTTGATCCATTTACAGATAAGGTGTTATCAATATGTATAATCCTACTAACATTTTCTTAATTGTTTGATGTTTATTTTGTATAGGTCTTTTCCTTCTCTTTTGTTTCCTGCCTAGAGAAGTTCCTTTATACTTTATTGTAAAGCTGGTTTGGTGATGCTGAATTCTCTTAAACTTTTGCTTGTCTGGAAAGCTTTTGATTTCTCCATCAAATCTGAATGAGAGTCTTGCTGGGTAGAGTATTCCTCTAGGTTCTTGTAGGTTCTTCTCTTCCATCACCTTAAATATATGGTAACATTCCTTTCTGGCTTGTAACATTTCTGTTGAGAAATCAGCTGATAACCATCTTTGTATGAAGTGTTCCCTCACTTCAGTTCACTTCAGTCGCTCAGTCATGTCTGACTCTTTGCGACCCCATGAATTGCAGCACACCAGACCTCCCTGTCCATCACCAGCTCCCGGAGTTCACTCAGACTCACATCCATTGAGTCCGTGATGCCATCCAGCCATCTCATACTCTGTCGTCCCCTTCTCCTGCCTCCAATCCCTCCCAGCATCAGAGTCTATTCCGTTGAGTCGACTCTTCGCATGAGGTGGCCAAAGGACTGGAGTTTCAGCTTTAGCATCATTCCCTCCAAAGAAATCCCAGGACTGATCTCCTTCAGAATGGACTGGTTGGATCTCCTTGCAGTCCAAGAGATACCAAGTGTTCCCTTGGTATCTCTAATTTTCTTGAAGAGATCTCTAGTCTTTCCCATTCTATTGTTTTCCTGTGTTTCTTTGCACTGATCTCTGAGGAAGGCTTTCTTATCTCTCCTTGCTATTCTTTGGAACTTGCATTCAAATGGGTATATCTTTCCTTTTCTCCTTTGGTTTTCACTTCCCTTCTTTTCACAGCTATTTGTAAGGCCTCCTCAGGCAGCCATTGCTGGGAAAAATATCAATAACCTCAAATATGAAGATGACATCACCCTTATGGCAGAAAGCAAAGAGGAACTAAAGAGCCTCTTGATGAAAGTGAAAGAGGAGAGTGAAAAAGGTGGCTTAAAGCTCAACATTCAAAACCTAAGATCATGGCATCCAGTCCCATCACTTCATGGCAAATAGATGCAGAAACAGTGGAAACAGTGACAGACTTTATTTTCTTGGGCTCCAGAATTGTTGCAGATGGTGATTGCAGCCATGAAATTAAAAGATGCTTACTCCTTGGAAGAAAAGCTATGACCAACCTAGACAGCATATTAAAAAGAAGAGACATTACTTTGCCAACAAAGGTCCATCTAGTCAAAACTACTGTTTTTCCAGTAGTCATGTACAGATATGAGAGTTGGACTGTAAAGAAAACTGAGTGCTGAAGAATTGGTGCTTTTGAACTGGGGTGTTGGAGAAGACTCTTGAGAGTCCCTTGGACTGCAAGGAGATCCAAGAAGTCCATCCTAAAGGAGCTCAGTCCTGAATATTCACTGGAAGGACTGATGCTGAAGCTGAAGCTCTAATACTTTGGCCACCTGATAGGAAGAACTGACTCAATGGAAAAGACCCTGATGCTGGAAAGACTGAAGGTAGGAGGGAAAAGGGAGGACAGAGGATGAGATGGTGGGATGGCATCACCGACTCTGTGGACATGAGTTTGAGCAAGCTCCAGGAGTTGGTGATGGACAGGGAAGCCTGGTGTGCTGCAGTCCATGGGGTCAGAAAGAGTTGGACACGACTGAGAGACTGAACTGAACTGAACTGAACTGGTGGTGCTAAATACTCTTTAACTTTTGCTTCTCTGGAAAGCTTTTGATTTCTCCATCAAATCTGAACGAGAGTCTTGCTGGGTAGAGTATTCTTGGCTGTAGGTTCCTCTCTATCATTACTTTAAATATATGGTGCCATTCTCTTCTGGCTCATAGAATTTCTGTTGAGAAATCAGCTGATAACCTGATGGGTGTTCCTTGTATGTTATTTGTCATTTTTCCCTTGTTGCTTTTAATATTTTATCCTTGTCTTTAACTTTCATCGGTTTGATTACTGTGTATCTCTCTGTGTTCCTCCTCAGGTTTATCCTGCCTGGTACTCTCCTTGCTTCCTGGACTTGGTTGACTATTTCCTTTCCCATGGTAGGGAAGTTTTCAGCTCTTCTCTCTTCAAATATTTTCTTGGTTCCGTTCTCTCTCTTCTTCTTGGATGCCTATAATGCAAATGTTGGTGCCCTTAATGTTGTTCCAGAGGTTTCTTAGGCTGTCTTCATTTTTTTTTTCCCCATTCTTTTTTCTATATTCTGTTCTGCAGCAATGATTTCCACCATTCTGTCCTCCAGGTCACTTATCTGTTCTGCCTCAGTTATTCTGCTATTGATTCCTTCTAGTGTATTTTTCATTGTGCTTGTTCTTTCGTTCTTCTGGTGTTCGGTAAACATTTTTTGCATCTTCTCAACCTCTGCCTCCATTCTTTTTCTGAGATCCTGAATCATCTTCACTGTTATTTTTCTGAATTCTTTTTCAGGAAGGTTGCCTAATCTCACTTCATTTAGTGGTTTTTGTAGGGTTTTATCTTGCCCCTTCATCTGGGACAAAACCGTCTGCTTTTTCATCCTGGTTAACTTTCTGTAAGGTGGTTTTGTTCTCGCCACTGAGGAATTGTGGTTCTTCTTGCTTCTTCTGTCTGCCCTCTGGTGGAGGAGTCTAAGAGGCTTGTGTAACCTTCCTGATGGGGGGACTGGTGGTAGGGAAAACTGGATCTTGCTCTGGTGGGTAGGGCCATGCCCAGAAGAACTTTAATCCAGTTATCCGCTGGTGGGTGGGGTTGTGCTCCCTCCCTGTTGGTTGTTTGGCCTGAGGTGACCCAGCCCTGGAGTCTGTGGTGGGGTTAATGGTGACCTCTAGGAGGACTTACACCAAGCGCCTCTTGCAGGACTGCTGCCGCCAGTGCCAATGCCCTTGTCCCCATGATGAGCCACTGCTGCCCCCCACCTCCACAGGAGACCCTCCCACAGTAGTGGTCGGCCTGGATCCGTCTCCTGTGGGCTCACTGCTCCTTGCCCCTGGATCTTGGAGTACGCACGACTTTGCGCCCTCCAACAGTGGAGTCTCTGCTTCCCCCGTCCTGCTGGCCTTCACAGTCAGATTCCCTGGGGACTCCCAGTCCCTCTGTCAGATCCTCAGGCTGGGAAGCCTGACATGGGGCTTAGAACATTCACAACAGTGGGAGAATGTCTTTGATGTTATTCTTCTCCAGTTTGTGGGTCACACCTGACAGATAAGGGACTGATGTTATCATGTTTGTGCCCCTCCTGCCATCTTGTTGCAGCTTCTTTTTCTTTGGACGTGAGATACCTTTTTTGGTGGGTTCCATCATTCTCCTGTCAAGGCTAGTTGCAATTTTTGTTCTCTTGCAGGACGAAATGAGCACATGGCCTTCTCCTCTGCCATCTTGAATGGGAAGCTTCTATTTTCTTTTTTTTTTAAGGAAACTCCATGCTGTTTTTTAAAGTGACTGTACCAATTCACATTCCCGCCAGTAGTGCACAAGCGTTCCATTTTCTCCACCTCCTCACCAACACTTGTTATTTCTTGTTTTTTATACATATATATATGTATATATNACTGAGAGAATATTTGTGCAATTATATATATTTGGAAAGGAACTAAATAGAATATATAGAAGTAAAACACATTCATTTAAACTAAAAATGTGAGGATGGGCTAAACTTTGGGCCACATTTAGGTGAAGAAGAATTAATAAACCAGAGAAGAGATCTGTAGAATTCTGCAGAATTTAGCAGAGAGAGATTAGGAAAATATGGAGGGTGTGTTATAAGCCAGGATGAGAAGGTCTAACACATGCCTACTTGAAGGTTCAGTGGTGAGAAGAGGAAGGGAACATAGTTTTTCATATTCATATTTTGAAAAATGAGACTTTTCCACAATTGAGAAAAACACAAATTCTTAGATTTGGAATAAACCCCATGCAGAATAAATACACACTTGTGTTAATGCTGTCACATTGTAGTCAAAGTGAAAACATTAATGATGAGAAGATTAAAAGCAATTTGTTAAAATAGGCAACCTACATTCAAATAAAAATTAGACGGATGTCAGAGCAACAGCAGTGGCAGGTGAAGAGAATAGCAACACATCTTCAATGTGCTGAGACAAAAGTTAATCTGAAATCGGAAAGTTAGTTGTCTTTCAAGAATGAGGACAGAATAAAGACATTTTCAGAAAAATGCAAATTATAGGAGTTCACTGCAACAGACTTGATTGAACATATTCCATAAGGATGTGAGCTCAGAAGGAAGGTCTAACATTTAAGAAAGAATAGTATGCTAAAAATTACCAAATGAGGGTAAACATAAAGATGGACTGGATAAAAAAGTTTATTTGGGGGTAAAGGTCTACAAACTTCATAATAAAAACTTTTAAGAAGAGAGGGGAATTACGTGTTGAATTTATCTCCCCCCAAAATATCTGTTGGAGTCCTGACCAGTGGGACCTCAGAATGCCACTTTATTGGGAGACAGGGTCTTTACAGAGATTATCAAGTTAAAGTGAGGTCGTCAGAGTGAGTGCAATCCACCAGGACCAGTGTCCTTACAAAAAGAAGAAATGAACAAACAGGCAATACCCAGGAAGAGAACCATGTGAGGATGAAGACAAATCACGGTATGCTTCCACAGGCTGAGGAATGCCAGAGATTGGCGGCAGACCGCGAGAAGCATGAGAGGTCTGGGACAGACTCTTCCTCACAGCCCTTAGAAGGGACCAATCCTACTGACCTCTTGATCTCCAACTTCCAACACCAAAACCGGTGGGTTAAGCAACCCAGTTTGTGGAACTTTGTTACAGCAGCCCTTGCAAATGACTACAGAAGTGTTCAGTGTCAAATTTCCAGTGTGATGAGAGTTCTAAGTTCTTTATATTATTTACAGACAGGATTATATATTTTTAAGCAAACTATAGGTTAAAAGCTTTCTTGGGAGTTGCTAAAAATGGAAATATAATATATATCTTTCAGAGTAAGAGAATAAATGGAAGTTAAAAAATGAATCCCATTGAAAATATGGCTGATTCTATGTTGGGACAGGAAATGTATGAGATAATCCTGGAGCATCTTCATACCAGAAAGCAGAGAAAGTCAAAGACTAAAGGATTCATGAATCAATCTGATTAGTCTGCACTGGCCAAAGATGGGAAAACTTATGTGTCAGCAAAGATAATGAGTGTAATCAGTGGAAACACATCAGGTTATTTAAATCCAGAGGTTCAAAATTATACTAATTAGTTTTGATTTATAGAAATAAATAAATTCATTGATCACTTTTGGCATGTACTAGAGAATATTCTCATTATTTTGGAAACTAATAGAAAGGAAAAAATATCAAGAATTAATCTTGTATTTCCTAAAAGATTTTCTGGGTCCTCAGACTATGAAAATTTGTTGTTGGAAAATAAATGTAGAAGTTAAAACAATTTACCACTAAAATTCTCCTGATGGATGAATGGATGTAGGTGATGATCTTAATGGCAGACAGCAGATTTCAGATCCCTATTTCATACTACATAAAAAATTTCAAGTGGACTAAAGACCTGAAATAAATATAACATAACATCACATAAAGTAATATATATATATATATTATGAATTCTGAGCAGGAAAGGATTTCTTATACAAGACCTAAAAGGCACAAACCAAAATAAAGATTGATTATATTTGATAAGTATATATTTTATAAAAAAGATTATATTCACAACACATACAACTGATAACTGAATCAATAAAACACATAACTGTATCAACTAAAAAAACCAATTACATGTAAGCAAAATCAACAACTTGCAGAAGACAAAACTAAATGTCAATAAAGACAAAACCTCAAGAATAATTCGGTGAATTCAATAACACAATGAGATGCTATTCACACATATCTGATCAACAGAAATTTAAAAGGGCTACAATCCCAAGTGTCAGTGAGAAGTCTGAGAGACACTCACTGACACATATATTTCTTGGTGTAAACCTTTACAGAAAGTCCCTCCCATTACAAAAGGGAACATATGAAATCCTTTACAGCATCATTGTTTGTAAGAACAAAGTACTGGAAGCAAATGTCTACTATAAGCAAAACTGACAAAGAAAACTGTGTACAGCTACAGGATAGACTACTATCAGGAAATCAAAAATATGTAACAGAATGGGAGTTTAGGCTTAGCAGATATAAGCTATTTTATATAGAATGAATGCACAGCANATCCTACCATTTTGCCTTTTTATACTGTTCACGGGGTTCTCAAGGCAAGAATACTGAAGTGGTTTGCCATTCCCTTCTCCAGTGGACCTCTCCACCATGACCTGCCCATCTTGCGTTGCCCCGCGGGCATGGCTTAGTTTCACTGAGTTATATTCAGATATTCAGCCCATTTTTTTTACTGTAAAAAAAATTTATTTATTTATGATAGAAGATAATTGTTTTACAATGTAGTGTTGGTTTCTGCCATACATCATGTGAATCTGCCATAGGTATACATGCCAATTTTTAAGTCAGGTTGTTTGTTGTTTTTTTTTAATGATTGATTTTTGCTGTGAAGTTGTATGAGTTTGAAATTTTTTTTAAATTCCAAATAGTAGGAATGATTAAAGTTGGGTGGATTGGGAGGAAGGCCCAGGTGGGTAAAAGTTCATAATATTCCACCACCCAACTTGGTGGAGGGCCTCCAAAGCATCTAATTTATTATGCTTCCTAACTTATATGTTAGAGATAATCTTATGTAGCAACCATTTCATACCAATGTCACTTTCAGTGAATGCTAAAATGTTAAGTGGAGTTCTCATATTTTCATCCCATGCTTTTCATGTTGGTCTGTACTCTGGGGACATCTCACTCTGCGAGGACACAATCCCCGCTTTTTGGAGACCACTAAGTTAATCAGATCCAGTGATCACCAGGGTACCTGTCTGCAGCAGACCTTGGTGCAGGGCACCCGTGTCCTCAAGATCACGCATGGGTGAGGGAGGACCACCGTCAGGCTCAACCCGATAGAGGCTCCCAGGAGAGGCTATGCCTCCACTCCTCTGGCAGGTCAGGCAGGAGTCAGGCAGAATGTGGGTGGTCAGGCAGGAGGGGAGGAAAGCGAGAGTCAAGGCCCCTGGCACTGGAGACCTGGGAGCTCAGTGCCGGCTCTCTGCATCTTGCCCGTGAGCAGCTTGAGGACAGGCACGGAGTCACCCTTGTCACTGCCATGCTGCACAAGGCTGGGAGCACAGCTCAGGAGGGCTGCTGGCCCTCTAACCAGCCACTGCCCAATTTCCCTGTGAATCTGAGCAGACCGAGAACACTGGAGACCCGGTCAGAGGGGTCAGGAGGGAGGACCCCAGTCTCTGAGGGCCAGGGCAGGTCACCCTACAACTCACACACTAGATACCACCTGGGCAGGCGCACAGGGGTATGTGCCTGGCTCTGATCCTCAGAGAAGGTTATCCACAATCCAGAGCCCTGGCCGGGAGGTGCAATCCATTTGTAACATATTTCCATGAAAATGGTTGAAGTGTCCAGTTCCTTCACATTTAACAGAAATGTCTCCCCAGCTCAGGAGTTCTGACAACCAGTTGTATTGACAAACCCCTTAAGAATAAAATATTGCACAGTTGACTGTTTGTGTGAACATGTGCAAGAGGAATTGTGGAAAGGGTTAAGGATGCTGAAATGACAGTGTGTGTGACAGCTGCTCCCCTAATATGAATTGGAGGCCTCCAGTGGCTTGTGGTTTGAAAACTCCACAATCCAGAGCCCTGGCCGGGAGGTGCAATCCATTTGTAACATATTTCCATGAAAATGGTTGAAGTGTCCAGTTCCTTCACATTTAACAGAAATGTCTCCCCAGCTCAGGAGTTCTGACAACCAGTTGTATTGACAAACCCCTTAAGAATAAAATATTGCACAGTTGACTGTGTGAACATGTGCAAGAGGAATTGTGGAAAGGGTTAAGGATGCTGAAATGACAGTGTGTGTGCAGCTGCTCCCCTAATATGAATTGGAGGCCTCCAGTGGCTTGTGGTTTGAAAACAGATGTTTCTGCATAAATGCAGCCAAATTCTATTAGCACTTTGGATGATGAAAGGGATTTTAAGTGTCTGCATGTTGCAATTCTGAAATATTTGCCAGGGGAAATGTGCTTATATTTTGCAAATAGTGAGTGCAAGAAGAAGGAACAAATTAGATTATCACACTGTATGTAACCAATTTCATGAGCAGAGTCATTGACAGATGCACATTGTATATGATAAATGTGATCAGTGGTATTGCCCTCATTGAATGATGAGGAAGCCCCTTCTGCCTACCTGTGGCCATTTTCATCCTTGGCTCAGACAGGGAAGGCAGCCCAAGGTCACCCAGGCTCCTGGGACTTTCAGGGAGAAAGTCACAGATTTCCTTTCATTAAAAAGATTTTCCTGGAGGATCGTTGGTTCACAGTGTTGTGTTTCAGGTGTTCGGCAACGTGAATCATATATATGTAAAATCCAGTTACGTATGCATGTATTGTATGTATATAAACACACACACATGTATTTGCTTTTTAGATTCTTTTTCCATATAGGCCATTGCGGAATGTTGCATAGTGTTCCCTGCGCTATGCAGTCGATCCTTATTAGTTCTCCGTCTTATGTATAGCAGTGTGCGTATGTCAGCCTCCTAGTTTATCCCTGCTCCCCTTACCCCTCTGGTAACCATAAGTTTGTTTTCTATATCTTTAACTCTCTGTTGTGTAGACAAGTTCATCTGTACCCTTTTTTTAGATTCCATATATAAGTGATACAATATGATGTTTGTCTTTCTCTGTCTGACTTGCTTCACTCAGTATGACAATCTCTAGATCCATCCCTGTTGCAGCACATGACATTATTTCGTTCTTTTTATGACTGAGTAAAATTCCATTATGTACCCCATGTTCTTTATCCGTTTCTCCATTGGTGGGCATTTAGGTAGCTTCCATGGCCTGGCTATAGGTCTCCAGCGATCCCTGGCGTGTATGTACTTTTCAAATTATGGTTTTCTCTGGATATATACCCAGGAGTGAGATTTCTGTGATCCAGCAATATGCTAGCTCTATTTGTATCTTTTTAAAGGAACCTCCATATTGCTCTCCATAGTGGCTGCACCAATTTACATTCCCACCAACAGTGTAGGAGGATTCCCTTTTCTCTACACCTTCTCTGTTAGGGGAAGCACACTGATTGAAACCGCCCACCCTGGCCAGGCACCATAGTAACCATTTACGTGAGTTGTTTTATGACAGGAGATCCTGATAAGGAATATGGAACTAATAAGCCACCACCAATCCGAAGAGTTCGGGAAAGTTCGAAAGGAGACACCGCGTGTCTGTCCACTTCCCAGAATCCCTCTCGCTAGCATCCATCTTGGCTGAGCGATGTGTGCACCACCAGGAAAGACTCTGAATTAGAATGATTGGCCAAAGACAGCCTGGAAACTAATCCCATCACCATAAAACCTGAGACTGCAAGCCACGCAGCAAAGCTGTTCTCCTGGGTTTCCTTACCCTACTGCTCTCCACCTGGGTGCCCTTTCCCAGTAAAATCTCTTGCTTTGTCAGCGCATGTGTCTCCTCGGACAATTCATTTCTGAGTGTTAGACAAGAGTCCAGTTTCAGGCCCTGGAAGGTGCCCCCCTTCCTGCAATATCTCTAGCAATTATTGTTTGTAGATTTTTTTGATAGTGGTCATTCTGACCGGTCTACAATGAAATGACACCTCATTATAGTTTTGACTTGCACTTATCTAATGATTAATGATGCTGAGCATCTTTTCATGGCCATCTGCATGTTGTCTTTGGAGAAATGACTATTTAGATCTTCTATTTGTTTTTTGACTGGGTTGTTTATCTTTTTGATATTGAGCTGCATGAGCTGTGTTTTGGATATTGATCCCTTGTGGGTTGCTTCGTTTGCAAATATTTCCTCCCATTCTGAGGGTTGTCTTTTCATTTTGTATATGGTTTCCTTTGCTGTGCAAAAGCTTTTCATTTTAATTAGATCCTATTGTTTATTTTTGTTTTATTTTCATTACTCTAGGAGATGGATCCAAAAAAATCTTGCTGCAGTTCATGCCGAACAATGTTCTGCCTATGTTTTCCTCTCAGAATTTTACAGTGTCTGGCCTTACATTTAGGTCTTTAATCCATTTTGAGTCTATTTTTGTGCATGATGTGGAAACCTGTTCTAATTTTATTCTTTTATATGTAACTATCCAGTTCTCCCAGCACCACTTATTAAAGAAACTGTCTTTTCTCCATTGATGTTCTTGCCTCCTTTGTCATAGATTAGGTGACCATAGGTGGGTGGGTTTTTCTCTAGGCTTTCTTTCCTGTTCCACTGATCTATATATATTTTTTGTGCCAGTAACAAACATACTGTTTTAATTTCTGTTGCTCTGTAGTAAAATGTTTTTCTTATGGAAATTCTCAAAACATGTAAAGAATAGGATGAACGTGAATTGCATGTATTCCTCCCCCAGCTGCTACACTGTCAGCTCACAGCCCATCGTCCTTTATCTGTGCTTCCATCCTATTAGGTATTTAAAGCAAATGCAGGACACTCTATCAGTTCCTCTGTCATGACTATGATATGCGTCTGATAGGGATTTTATGTACAAGCAGCATGCCATTGGTACACGTAATGAAATTAATAACAATTTCTGGTTATTGTCTAATAGCCAGCCCATAATCAGATACCTAATTACTTCAAAAAATTTTTATAGTTGATTTGTTCAAATCAGAATCCTAGCAAGTTTCACACATTGCCCTGATTTTTATAACTCTTTGTTGTTGTTCAGTCATCCGCTCATGTCTGACTGTTTGGGACCCCATGACTGCAGCATGTCAGGCCTCTGTGTCCCTCACCATCTCCCAGAGTTTGCCAAGTTCATGTCCATTGCATCGGTGATGCCATCCAGCTATCTCATCATCTGACACCCTCTTCTCCTTCTGCCCTCCATCTTTCCCAACATCAAGGACTTAATGAGTCAGCTGTTCGCATTAGATAACCAAAATACCAGAGTTTCAGTTCAGTATCGGTTCTTCCAAAGAGTATTCAGGGATAATTTCCCTTAAGATTGACTGGTTTGATCTTGCTGTCCCAGGAACTCTCAGGAGTCTTCTCCAGCACCACAGTTCCAAGGCATCAATTCTTCAGCACTCCGCCTTCTTTATGGCCCAGCTCTCACAACCATACGTGACCACTAGGAAGATCACAGCCTTGACTATACGGACCTTTGTCAGCAGAGTAACATCTCTGCTTTTCAACACACTGTCTAGTTTTGTTATAGCTTTCCTGCCAAGAAGCACACATCTGATTTCATGGCTGCAGTCACTATCTGCAGTGATTTTAGAGCCCAAGAAAAGGAAACATGTTACTGCTTCCACCTTTTCCCCTTGCCATGAAGTAATGGGGCCAGATGCCATGATCTTTTCTTTTTAAGCCAGCTCTTTCACTCTGCTCCTTTACCCTCATCAAGAGGCTCCTCTTTACTTTCTGCCATTAGACTGGTATCATCCTCGTATTTGAGGTTGTTGATGTTTCGCCCACCTGTCTTGATTCCCACTTGTAACTCATCCAGCTCAGCATTTCTCATGATGTGCTTGGTGTATAGATTCAACAAACAGGTTGATAGCAAATAGACTAGTCCTACTCCTTTCTCAATCCTGAACCAGTCAGTTGTTCCATACAGGGTTCTAACTGTTGCTTCTTGACCTGCATACAGGTTTCTCAGGGGACAGGTAAGATGATCTGGTTATTCCCATCTCTTTAAGAGCTTTCCACACCCTATTATGATCCACACAAAGGCTTTTACGTAGTTGATGAAACAGAGGTAGATGTTTTTCTGCATTCCCTAGCTTTCTCTACGATCCAGCAAATGTTGGCAATTTGATATCTGGTTCCTCTTCCTTTTCTAAACCCAGCTTGGACATCTGGAAGTTCTTGGTTCACATAATGCTGAAGCCTAGCACGCAAGATTTTAAGCATGACCTTATTAGTATGGGAGATGAGTGCAATTGTTCGATGGTTAGCACATTCTTTAGCACTATCTTCTTGGGAGTTGGGATGAGAATTGACCTTTTCCGGTCCTGTGGCCACTGCTGGGTCTTCCAGATTTGCTGACATAGTGAATGCAACACCTTGATGGCATCATTCTTTAGGATTTTGAATAGTTCTACTGGAATTCTGTCTCATCCACTACTTTTATTAACAGCAGCGCTTCCTAAGGCCCTCTTGACTTCACTCTTCAGAATGTCTGGCTCTAGGTAACTGACCACATCACTGTAGTTAGCTGGTTCATTTAGATCTTTTTTGTACAGTTCTTCTGAGCATTCTTTCCATCTCTTCTTGATCTCTTCAGCGTCTACTAGGTCTCTACTATTTCTGTCCTTTATTTTGTCCATCTTTGGGCAAAATATTCCCTTGATATCTCCAGTTTTCCTGAAGAGATCTGTAGTCTTTCCCCTACTGTTTTTTCTTCCAGTTTTATACACTATTCATTGAAGAAGCCTTCTTGTCTCTCCGTGCTGTTCTTTGGGAATCTTTCTCCCTTGCTTTTTGCTTCTCTTCTTTTTTAGCTATTTGTAAGGCCTCCTCAGATAACCACTTTGCCTTTCTGCTTTTCTTTTTCTTTGGGATAGTTTTGTTTGCTGCCTCCTGTACAATATTAGGGGCCTCCATCCATAGTTCTTCAGGCACACTGTTTACAAGTTCTAATCCCTTGAATCTACTCATTACCTCCACTGCATATTCATAGGGGATTTGATTTAAGTCATATCTGGCTGGCCTATTGGTTTTCCCTGCTTTCTTTAGTTTAAGCCTGAATTTTGCTATGAGAAGCTAATGATCTGAGCCATAGTCATTCCAGGTTCTTGTTTTTGCTGAATGTATTCAGCTTCTCCATCTTCAGCTACAAAGAATATAATCAATTTGATTTCAATTTTGGCCATTTGGAGATGTCCTTGTGTAAAATCGTCTCTTGTGTTGTTGAAAAAGGGTATTTGCTATGACCAGTGCATTCTCTTGGCAGAATTCAGTTAGCCTTTGCCCTGCTTCATTTTGTTCTCCAAGGCAAACTTGCCTGTTATTTCAAGTATCTCTTGACTTCCTACTTTTGCATTCCAGTCCCCAGTGTTGGATAGAACATCTCTTTTTGGTGTTAGTTCTAGGTGGTCTTCATAGAACTGATCAACTTCAGTTTCTTTGGCATCGGTGGTAGGGGTGTAGACTTGGATTACTGTGATGTTGAAAGGCTTGCCTTGGAAACAAACCGAGATCATTCTGTCATTTTTGACGTCGCACCCAAGTACTGCATTTTGGACTCTCTTGTTGATTATGAGGGCTACTCCATTTCTTCTATGGGATTCTTGTCTGCAGTAGTGGATATAATGGTCATCTGAATTAAATTTGCCCATTCCTGTCCATTTTAGTTCACCGATTCCTAAGATGTCAATGTTTATTCTTAACCATCTCCTCCTTGACCGTGTCCAATTTACCTTGATTCATAGACCTAACATTCTAAGTCCCTATGCAGTGCTGTTTTTTGCAGCATCAGATTTTACTTTCATCACCAAACACATCCACAACTGAGCATCATTTATGCTTTGACCCAGATGCTTCATTCTTTCTGGGACTATTAGCAGTTCTCCGCTCTTCCCCAGTAGCATATTGGACACCTTCAGACCTGGGGGATTCACCTTCCAGTGTCATACCCTTTTGTTGTTTTATACAGTTCATGAGGTTCTCATGGCAAGTATACTGGGATGGTTTGCCATTCCCTCTTCCAATGGATCACATTTTGTCAGGACTCTCCACTATGACTTGTCCATCTTGGGTGGCCCTACATGGCATGGCTCATAGCTTCATCAAGTTATACAAATTCCTTTGCCACCACAAGGCAGTGATCTGTGAAGGGGGTTGTAACTCTTAACTCTCCTTTATTTTATTATTCTCTATTTTATTCTATAAATAATCTCCCTCCCCAATCTTTTGTTTTTTAAAGAATTTTTTTGGTCTTTACTCCATTGATATTTTAGAGAAACAAGAGGCATTTGTTCTGTAAAGTGTCCCATGCTCTGAAATTGGCTGCTTGTCCTTTCTGTTGTAAATGAACTTGTTTTTTTCTGCCCCCCCCATACTTGCCTAACTGAGCAGTTTGAGCAACAGCAGCACTGTCCAGTAGAAATATCATGGAGCTCTGTGAATAATTCGAAATTTTCTTGTAGCTGCATTAAAAATGGTGAATTTAAGATCAGTAATACACTTTATTTAACCAAACATATCTAAGATATTATCTTTCTATTATGTAATCAATATAAAATTGCCAATGGCTATTTTACACCCCTTTTTCACAGAGCTTTAAAATCAGACGTGTGTGTGTGTGCTTACAGCATGTCTTAGTTTGAATATTGTGTCATCATTACTAACTAATATGTATTTGAATTTCATAAAAATTGCAGTTGAAAACTTATTAAATAAGTTGAAAACTTATTAATAAATGTTTTCCAATAACTGTATCAAATATCAGATTTTATAAGCTTCCTTTAAAAAAAATCTGTATAACTGACCTTCACGTGTCTCCTGAGAAACCTGTTTGTGAGTCAAGAAACAATCATTGGAATGGAACATGGAACAACTGACTGGTTCAGAATTGGGGAAGGAGTACGACAAGGCTGTATACTATTGCTCTGCTTGTTTAACCTACATGCAGGATTCATCATGCGAAATGCTGATTGGAAGACTCACAAGCTGGAATCAGGATTGCTGGCAGAAATAGCAACAACTTCAGATATGCACATGATGTCACTCTAATGGCAGAAAGTGAAGACAGACTAAAGAGCCTCTTGATGAGGGTGAAAGAAGAGTGGAAAAACTGGCTTGAAACTCAAAATTTAAAAAATTAAGACCATGGCGAATAGGAAGGGAACAAGATTTTATTTTCTTGGGCTCAAAAATCACTGCAGACAGTGACTGCAGCCATGAAATTAAAAGGCACTTGCTTCTTGGAAGGAAAGCTATGACAAACATAGACAGCTTATTTTTTAAAAAGCAGAGATATCACTTTACCAACAAAGGTCCATATAGTCAAAGCTGTGATTTTTCCAGTAGTGATGTATGATGTGAGAGTTGGTCCATAAAGAAGACTGAACACCAGAGAATTGATTCTTTCGAACTGTGGTGCTAGAGAAGACTTTTGAGAGTCCCTTGGACAGCAAGGAGGTCAAACCAGTCAGTCCTAAAGGAAATCAACCCTGAATATTCATTGGAAAGACTGATGCTCTGGCCACTTGATGCAAAGAGCCAACACACTGGAAAAGATCCAGATACTGGGAAAGATTGAAAGCAAAAGGAGAAGAGGGCACCAGAGGGTGAGACGATTAGATAGCATCACTGACTCAGTGGACGTGAATTTGAGCAAATTCCGAGAGGTAGTGGAGGACAGAGGAGCCTGGCATGCTATCGACCACGGTGTTGCAAAGAGTTGGGCTTGACTTAGTGACTGAACAATAGCTACAACATAACTGACATCATAGCCATGACTCATGTAAACACTCATAAAACCATCACTGCAATCAAAATATCCATCTAGTACTTTCACTCTGCATAAGTGTTTTAAAGTATATCCATGTTGCCGTGTGTATCAATAGTCTCTTCCTTCTCATTGGTGAGCAGAATTCCTGTTGATACTGCACGACTCGTTTGTGTGGTAGACCACATTCTAAGATGGGCCCCAGGATTCCCACTCAGTTAATGGAAGTTCAACTCACTTGACATCCTTGTTACATTTGGTATGTCAGTTTTTTCATTTTATCTGTTCTAATAAATGTAGATTGCGATCTCACTGTAGTTTCAGTTTTCATTCCCTAATGGCTGATTATTTGGACATCTTTTCTTATGCCTGTTTGCCATCTGTGTGTCTTGTCTTCTTTGATAAAATGTCTGTTCAAATATTTTGCACATTTGAAACTCAAGTTTGTTTTCTTATTACTTTTTGAGAGTTCCTCATATATTGTGGATACAAGTTCTTTATTAGTAAGTGATTTGTAAATTCTCCCCTTATTACATGACTGTCATTTCTTCTGTTCAAAGTGTCTCTTGAGGAACAGAAGTTTCTAATTTTGATGAAGTCCACTTTATCATTTTTTCTTTTCAGTTACATTTTGCTTTTTAAGAAATTTTTATCTAACCCAAGGTTACAAAGATTTTTCTCCCATGTTTTCTTCTAGAAACTTTATAGTTGCCTTCTATTTCATCTTATCCCATTGCACTAGTGAAACTTCTAGTACAATGTTGAATAGAATTAATAAGAGTGGACATTCTTGCCTTTCCCGATCTTAAAAGAAATACATTCAGTTTTTCACCATTTGGTATGATGTGAGCTATAAGATTCTCATAGATGCCCTCTATCAAATTGGGAAACTTCCTTTCTCTTCCTAGATGGCTGAGCATTTTTTGGTTTTGTTTGTTTATTTTTTTTAAACAAGAATGGCTTTTGAATTTTATCAAATTATTTTGGCATCCTTGAGATGATCATGTGGTTTTTCTTTTCTAGTCTGCTAATATGGTAAATTACAAAGGTTGTGTAACCACAACCTCTGTCTAGTTACAAAACATTTTTGTCACCCCAAAATATAACCCCAACCCCTTAAGCAGTTGCTCCCAACTCTGCCACTCACTAGCCCCTGCTGCTGCTGCTGCTGCTAAGTCACTTTAGTCGTGTCCGACTCTGTGCGACCCCATAGACGGCTGCCCACCAGGCTCCCCTGTCCCTGGGATTCTCCAGGCAAGAACACTGGCGTGGGTTGCCATTTCCTTCTCCAATGCATGAAGGTGAGAAGAGAAAATGAAGCCGCTCAGTCATGTCTGACTCAGCGACCCCATGGACTGCAGCCCACCAGGCTCCTCTGTCCATGGGATTTTCTAGGCAAGAGTACTGGAGTGGGGTGCCATTGCCTTCTCCGCCACTAGCCCCTGGCAGCACTAATCTGTGTTTAGCTCTGTAGGTATACCTATTCTGGATATTTCATATAAATCAAAGAAGAATCCTACAGTATGTGACCTTTTATATCTGGTTTCTAAATGTTCTGAGGCTCATCCATGTTGTACCATATATCAGTACTTCATTGCTTTCATGGATTAATAATATTCCATTGTATGTAGTACCACAATTATTTATCCATTCATCTTTAGTTAGTTTATGGATTTTTAGGTTGTTAACACCTTTTGATCATTCGTGTACTTGTTTTTCAAGTACATGAATTCAAGTATGTTTGAATACCTGTTTTCAGTCCTTTTAGGTACATAACTAGGAGTAGAACTGTTGGTTCGTATAGCAGTTCCGTGGTTAACTTACTGAGGAAGCACCAAACTGTTTTCCCTAGCAGCTGACCATTTCATAACCCCAGTAGCAATGAGCAAGGGTTCCAATTTCTTCACATCCTTACTAACACTTACTTTCCATGTTGTTGATTATGGCCATCTTTGTGGATGTGAAGTGGTATCTCACTGTGGTTTTAATTTGTATTTCCCTGATGGCTAATGATGTTAAGCACCTTTTCATTTGCTGGTTGGGAAAACTGGACAGCTACATGTAAATGAATGAAATTAGAACAGTCTAACACCATACACAAAAGTAAGCTCGAGATGGATTAAATGCCATTTTGATAAGTCTAGTAAGACCAGATACTATAAAGCTCTTAGACGAAAACATAGTCAGAGCACTCTCTGACATAAATCACACCAAGATTTTTTTGGCTCCAATTCCTAAAGTAATGAAAATAAAAATAAACAAATGGAACCTAATTAAGCTTAAAAGCTTCTACACAGCAAAGCAAACCATAAATAAAATGAAAATATGTGACAAAATATTTTCAGATGAAGCAACCAACAAGGGATTGCTCTCCAAAATACACAAACAACTCATGCAGCTCCATGTCATAACACAAACAACCCAATCAGAAAGGGGTGGAAAATCTAAATAGACATTTCTCCAATGATGTCATACAGATGGTCAAAGAGCACATGAAAAGATGTTCAACATCATTAATTATTAGAGAAATGCAGATCAAAACTACAATTAGGTATCATCTCCTTGTAGACCGGTCAGAATGACCATCATCAAAAAAAATTACAAACAGTAAATACTGGAGAGGGTGTGGACAAAAGGGAACCATCCTACACTGTGGTGGGAATGTAAATTGGTCCAACCACTATGGAGAACAGTGTGGAGGTTCCTTAAAAAGCTAAAAATAAAGCTACCATATGATCTAGCAGTCCCACTCCTGAGCATATATCCAGAGAAAACCATCATCTGCAAAAATGCATTGCAGCATTATACAATAGCCAAGACAAGGAAGAAACCTAAATATCCATCAACAGAGGCGTGGACAAAGAAGAGTGGTACATATATACAATGGAACTATTACCCAGCCATAAAAAAGGATGAAATAATTCCATTTGCAGCAGTGTGCATGGACCAAGAGGTTATCAGTAAGTGAAGTAAGACAGAAAAAGACAAATGTCATATGATATCACTCATATTTGGAATCTAATTTTAGTTTTTTCTTAATATGTAGGTTTTATTGAAGTATAGTTGACTTACAGCATTTCAGGTACACAGCAAGGTGATTGAGTTTTATATATATATATATATATATATATATATATATACACACACACACATACACATACACACACATGTTATTTTTCAGATTATTTTCCACTATAGGTTATTACTGAGTGAGTGAAGTCACTCAGTCGTGTCCGACTCTTTGTGACCCCACGGACTGTAGCCTACCAGGCTCCGTCCATGGGATTTTTCAGGCAATAGTACTGGAGTGGGTTGCCATTTCCTTCTCCAGCAGATCTTCCAGACCCAGGGATCGAACCCGGGTCTCCTGCATTGCAGACAGACCCTTTACCCTCTGAGCCATCAGGGAAGTCCATAGGTTATTACTAGATATGTATAATATATATTTTGGGAAACTTTTGAGTTTTTGCCTAGCTAAAAAAAAATTTATGACATTTTGATTCCACTTATTTGACTTAGTATGAACAGAGTGCTATAGTTCTAACTAAAAAAATAGACATGCACTTTTAAAACTTTGTTGCTTGCTGCATGTCTATTGAACTATTACCCAGCCATAAAAAAGGATGAAATAATTCCATTTGCAGCAGTGTGCATGGACCAAGAGGTTATCAGTAAGTGAAGTAAGACAGAAAAAGACAAATGTCATATGGTATCACTCATATTTGGAATCTAATTTTAGTTTTTTCTTAATATGTAGGTTTTATTGAAGTATAGTTGACTTACAGCATTTCAGGTACACAGCAAGGTGATTGAGTTATATATACATATATATATATATATATATATATACACACACACACATGTTATTTTTCAGATTATTTTCCACTATAGGTTATTACTGAGTGAGTGTTGCTTGCATGCAGCAAGCAACAAAGTTTTAAGTTTTAAAAGTGCATGTCTATTTTTTTAGTTAGAACTATAGCACTCTGTTCATACTAAGTCAAATAAGTGGAATCAAAATGTCATAAATTTTTTTAGCTAGGCAAAAACTCAAAAGTTTTCCAAAATATATATTATATTATACATACTATATATACAAAAGCTTTTTTACTGTGCTTGATAAAGCCTTGAGAAAGAACATCAAAAAAGAGAGACGAAGACATGGAAAACATAAACTAAGTGAAATGGAAGCACTGAATATGAAATAGAAAAGTAAAACGAACTAGATAAAAGTAAAGATCATTATGCAGTCTGGTTGTTTTGTTTGTTTTTTTTTTTTAAACTAATTTATTTTTAGTGAAACAGAGATGAATATTTTCAGTGCTGAAAGTTACAGTTTCACAAAGAAGATAGACACCATAATCCATTAGATACCTTAACAAAGAAACAAAGATACATAAAGCAAAAATCAGAAGAAATATAAGGAAATGGAAAAAGTTGATAATCATAGTGAGAATATTTTATCAAGTGCAGAAAAAATAAGAATAGAAACATCTTGAATGATGTCATTAACAGTTTAATTATAATAGATTTATATTTAATTTATTTATATTATGCATATCCTGTACAAATTTATTTAAAATTTTTTATTTCATACATTATTATTAGATGTCTATAGGATACTTAGAAAATTGGCAAAAAGATAAACATTACTAAATTTCAAAAAGTAGAATTCTTTTGTGTGTGTGTGATTAAAATATACATATATGCGTGTTATTTTTGAAATTATTTTCCATTATGGTGAAAAACAGGGAAGCCTGGTGTGCTGCAGTCCATGGGGTCACAAAGAGTTGGACACAACTGAGTGACTAAACAATAGATTATTACAAGATATTGACTAGTGGCCCCTGTGCTATACAGTAAACCTTTGTTGCTTG
>SJXQ01012715.1:0-28979 GCA_006408695.1 Aepyceros melampus | reverse complement strand
GTCCATGGGATTTTCCAGGCAAGAGTACTGGAGTGGGTTACCATTGCATTCTCCTTAAAAAATCTACTACTTACTATAATAACACATCATTGTCTTGGCACAGAATAGATAAAATAAACAATGGAATGAAGTAAAATTCCTAGAAATTCACTTATTTTTACTTGGAAACCTAACATACAACAAAAGTGGGAAAGTATGGTATTTTGTAAACGGATGCTATCTGTGCCAATTAGGTTAGTTGCAACCTACATTAAGAAGGAAAGATAGAAGCTTTAAATGACAGCATCAGAGAAAATGTTGTGGTTGACTAGATTTTCTTAAGCAGGATGAGCAAAGAATTAACAATAAGGAAACAATAAATTTGTGTTAAAATTGAGAATGCTAGTTAACTAAAAGATGCAAATTAAAAGAGAGAAAATGCACCCTGCATGGAGTAAGAAAATTTGGGTGAGAGGGGTTAGACAGACTAATCATATTTATTATTGACTCCTAAAATTCAATAAGAAAAATACAGAGATAGTTCAGTAGGAAAGATAGAAGAGATGATGAGACACATCAGAAAGTAAGATATCCAAGGGGCTAATGAAGGTATGAAAAGTGCTCAGATTTATTATCAGAGAAATGCAAACTTAAAACAATAATAAAATAGCACTAAAGAATCATCAGAAGTGTCAAAATGATAAAGAAGGGAAAATACCTGATTATTATTTGAATATTCAATCAAAATTCTTATATACTTATACTTGGAGGGTATCAGTATAACTACTTTGAAAATCTGCCTTATCTACTCATGTTGAGCATATTTCTCATAGTTGTATGTTCCCTCTCTACAGGGAACTGTAGACTGAAAACTACAGTTTTCAGTTGAAACTCTGTCCCTGTTAATCATGAATCCCTCATTCCCCTCCTGACTCCCCAACCTGGGCCCCTAGCATCTGTCAATGTAGTTTCTGACTCCATGACTTTGACTATTCTAGGTATCTTGTATAAGTAGAATCGTACCAGTGTTCCTACAGATTGTATTTCTTTTATTTTTCACTAATTATCAGGGAAATGCAAACCAAAACTACAAAGGAAATGAAATGCAAATGCAAATGTATAATGTATTCTTTTTAGTACCTGTTATTTTTTTTTCTTACCCACATAACACTCTTCTCTTCTCTGTACTGTTCCCGTCTAAGTGGAGAGATAAAGTTTGCACACATCAAGAAATGATTTTAAATGATGCCATTGTGTTTATAAGGGACCCCCAAGCCATAAGAATCATCTTAGAGACAGAGAACTAATTTATCCATGATAGGATCTTCATGACTACGACTCTCTATAGACAGCAGGAGGGAACTGGAAGCTGGCTTTACCAGCCCCCGCCACCAGTTTGATATAGTTATTGCTCTCTCTTCAGTCAAAAGATGCTTGAATTTGGGGGTGAGGTGGCCCCTGATCCTTATCTTCACAGATCTTCTGACATTTTTCCCAGTACCTCTTTCCCATAATCTATTTGTGCTCATGTGGTGACAAATGAAGGATGTTTCACACCCTCCCCCAGGAAAGCATTTCTTCACACTATGAAATACACATCTAAGTTGCATTGCCATTACCAACATAATTGATCTTACCCCAACTATTTATTAATAGTACAATGTGTAATCCCCAAATGTCTTGGATGACACTGTTCTGACTGAGTGTTATTTAAAAGCATGCTTTAGGAAAAAATGCCATAAATTATGCCTCCTCGGTTATTTTAATTTTCTTTTATTGCATCTTGGCAAAGCACAGGAAGCATACATTGAAGTAATGAGACATTATACAGCATGGATTAATTACCACAATATTGACGGATCCCATGGCTGTGGCTGTGGCTGTGCCCTTAGAGCTAACAATGGCCAAGAGGGGGCAACATTTTAAAAAATAAATAAATAAATTACCTGTTTTTTTTTTTTTCCTCACCAAAACAGAACAGATATTATAAATATTTTCCAAGATTGACTTTCTTTTTATTTTATTTTTCATGCATTTTCTTCAGTTCTTCCAAAGAGAACAACTCTAAAAGATGTGATTTGTGTGTATAGATATAGATAGGCTGCTGCTAAGTCTCTTCAGTCATGTTTGACTCTGTGCGACCCCATGGGCTGCAGCCTACCAGGCTCCTCCGTCTAGTGGATTTTCCAGGCAAGAGTACTGGAGTGGGGTGCCATTGCCTTCTCCAGATATAGATACAGATATAAATATATCTGTGTGTATGTATATATACATATGACTTAAAAAACTATTAGCTATCATTATACTATTGTCGATTATGGTAGTACTGCACAGTTGACCTTATGGAGGTCCCCTTTGCCCTGCACATCTTGACATGCACATCCCTAAGAGCCTCTTACCTGCTGGATGATGGGATGATATTCTTCTCTAGCCCCCTTTTAAGTTACTGTGCCAAAGTACTTATAAATGATGTTCTTATTTATTGTTGTAATTCAGATGGTCACCGAGAACCTCACTGTCACTAAGTATCCAAGGCCATGATAATTTAAAACTAATTAAAACCCCTACCAATTGGATATATGTGTTCTTTTCTAAGATTTCCCCCAAGCACCATGAAGCTTCAATTCTGAGTTATTTCTGGTTCTGTGTTATCAGTTCAGTTCAGTTCAGTTGCTCAACTGTGTCCGTGGTTCTGTTAGGAATAATCACATTTCTCCTTCTCTGTGTGAATGCTCTTTCCCTAAGAACTAAAAATTTGATAGGAGACTCAATGCCTTCTTGTGACTTCTAGAAGATTTCTTTTCTTTTCTTTTTTTTTTTGATTTCCAGAGTGAATTTGAAAGGGAGACAGTTCACATTATGTCTTGTACAACTTTCTACCACTGTTTTGACTCTGCTCTCCTCTGCCAATTTTAACTTTCTTTCCATTTTGTTCTGGATAATTCCCAAAATTCATAATTCTTCTCTGTCTCCAGGGCAGTACTTCTTCTCTGTCTGATATCTTAATACTATGTCGCCCTCTATTCCCGTCTATTCAACACTATTATCAAGACACTCTTTTCCAGATAAAAGACAATGTTTGCTTCAGAGAACATCAAGTATCAGCTATTGTTATAACATTATTTATTTCTGCTGAGAATGTGTGTTTGGAAATCTATGTATACATCCCCTCTAGACAAAAAGGTAAACTTAAAAAGTGTAGACACTGATTTTGTTTTGTTTTGCATTCAAAATCATCAAAAGTTTCATTTCCCCTAATCAACTTAAAAATTTTGTGTGATCCCAAAGAGAGTGTCGACAAAGTAAGTTTTTATTGACCTAGAAAGTTGATTCTAAAATTCATAAGGAAAAATAAACATACAAGAATAGTTGAGACAATATTGAAAATGAAGAACCAGGAAAGAGAATTACTCTATGAGCTATCAAAACATGGTACAAAGACTTTCTGTGTAAATGCTATGACACTGGTGAACGAATCGGTAAGGGGACTATAATAAAATGTAATAGAGCAGAAATTTGAGAAATATACCCAACTTCCTTTAGAAATCTAGTATGTGAGAAAGATTGTATCTAAAATGAATGAATCAAGGATAGACTTTAAAATAAATAATAACAACTATTTTAAAATATAAAAAAAATTAGTTACTGTTCATAAATAATTTGTTGTTTGTAGTTGGGTGGCTAAGTCATGTCCGGCTCTTTGCAACCCCTTGGACTTTAGCCTGTCAGGCTCCTCTGCCCATGGGATTTTTCCAGGCAAGAATACTGGTGGGGTTGCCATTTTCTTCTCTAGGGGATCTTCCAGACCCAGGGATCAAACTTGGGTCTTCTACTTGGCAAAAGGGTTCTTTACCAACGAGCCACTGGGAAGCCCCTCTTATATTACAGAGAAGTAAAAATGTGAATCTATGCAACACTAAGAGAAAATCCAATTCCTTTATAATTTAAATATAAGGAAAAGCTCTCTAACTATGACCCAAATTCTATACTAAATAAAAGTAAACATGGATAAATATGACTGCATAAAATAAAAATAAAAATGACTGTTTCATGAGAAAATCTTTACAAGCAAAGATAAAATAGAAATTAAAAATTAGAATAAAATATTTCAACATCTGTAGAAAGTAAATGTTAATATTCCTAACATAAAAAAGAACTTTTACAAATTGAAGAAAAATACCAAAAATCTTGCAGAAGGGCCATAGACTGAAAAAGTTGGCCACAGATGTGAACAGCTAATTTACCATAAATATATAAAATAGTGTTTAAATTTATGAGATGTACAAATGTAAATTAAAACTATATTGAGATATCATTTCTCAACTATTATACTGCAAACAATTTAAATGTTACTGCAGCTTTGGGTACAAAATTCAGCAGTATCTAACAAAGCTATATATGCATTTACATTTTCTCTAAGAAATGATTCTTCTAGGAAACCACTCTGAAGAAAAATCCTCAAAAATAAAAAGTTCACGTGGAAAAATTTCAGGATTATTTGTAATTGCCAAATATTGCATGCCTAAATATCTAGACAGAGAAATTGAATTGAATACACTATGGCATATTTATCAAATGAAGTACTATGAAGTTGCAATTGAAAATAAATAAAATAAAATGGTGTGATTTTTGGTATGAAGAAAGCAAACAACAGAAGATCATATATAGTATGTAAGAAATTAATGGAAATAATTATATACACATAATTAAATATAATGTAATATATAAAACATTTTATAATTGTATATTTACAATTTTTTCTTTACAAAAAAAGAGGAAGGACAAAGCAGAAAATATTGAAGCAAATACCTATCATGAGTTCAGCGTGTGTGTGGGAGAAATAAAGTAAAAGACATTATAAAATACAAATGGGATACATTTATATAAAGAGTTGCCACTGTATCTCTTTTGACTTATGGAGGCATCTGATGTTCTAAAACAAGACAAAATAAACAAACCAAAAAATCCCACTAAGTCCATTAAAAGGAGAGAACTAAAACAAATCACACCAAGACAAATATATCCAATTTAATCCTAAATAGACAATATGGCCACATTAAAGGAAAAATGAACAAAATAAAACAAAATAACATAATTTAAGTGAATTTGTATGCACAGAATTTGATTCATTACCTGTTTATGCTCATTTGGGATGCGTGGACGTTAACTAAGCTCTTTGTCTTAAGTTTGTTTAAGTGGTATGGGTGAAGCAATTCTGAAATTATTTTAGTGTAATGTAAGACTGTGCAAATAAGGAAAATTGCTGATACTGGTTAGACTCTGAGTTCAAACTATGGACAAAAATGGACACAAATATGGAATGAAGGAAAGCAAGAAAGAATTTTGTGGAGATGAGTCAAACAAGAAATTTTAACACTTCTGCTGAGAAGAGAGTCTCTAAGTAACAAATGGCCCCAGAATAAGATAAAGTATTGATTATTGCATGTAAAGCACTTCTTTGGTAGCTCAGCTGGTAAAGAATCCGCCTGCAATGCAAGAGACCCTGGTTTGATTCCTGGGTCAGGAAGATACCCTGGAGAAGGGATAGGCTACCCATTTATTCTTGGGCTTCCCTGGTGGCTTAGATGGTAAAGAATCTGTAATAAAGGAGACCTGGATTTGATCCCTTGGTGGGAAGATTCCTTGAAGGAAGGCATGGCAACCCACTCCAGTATTCTTGCCTGGAGAATTCCCATGGACAGAGGAGCATGGCAGGCTGTAGTCCTCAGGGTTGCAAAGAATCAGATATGAACAACTAAGCACGCATGCACACTCCATGTAAAACTCGGTCTTATGGTAGAGGTATGTCAAAGGCATGGTTGTAACATCTCTTGTTAAGACCTCAGAAATGTTTATAGTGCTGTTGTGCACATAATCTCAGGTAGAAAATTGGAAGACTACCAGTAACATTAGGCATAATGACCTACAACACACACTGACAATCCCAAGTTAGAGAGGGACCAGTTTCCAGGATATTAGTGAACGTAACTTTTATGTAAGATATAAATTATAATTTGATGCTTATAAATCCTATAATATTTTAATGAAGCTGTTAAAGGTACGGAGACAGTTAAAGAGAACAGTCTTCTGAATTCCCCATCTTCTGCAAGGAGGAACAAGGTTATCCAGTAGCACACAGGTTTTCCCTCATGGCACGGAAGAATGACTTTGATGTGGAAGAAAAGTTCAGAGCCCAGAAAAAAGAGCTGCAGAGGATTGCTTTGTGTATGTGTGCACATGTGTATGTGTGTGTGAGTATGTGTGTTTATGTGTGTGCACGTGTTCTTGCATCCATTTGGGGAGATGGGGGAAACAGTCGCTTTCAAACATGTTGTTTCTGTTTGATTTGCCTTCTCCCTGCCACAGTCATGCACTTTCCTAACATTAAGAAAATAGTAGAAACTGCTACTTGTTTGTGTCATTAAATACCTAAAATATTTAGATCCTCAATGTTAAATATTTTCCAGTGATTATTCTTGAACAGATCTAAAAGATAACATACAATTACACTGTATTCTCACATATTTATAAAAGTAAACCATTAAATTGTTCTTTGAAAAATTAGTCTGGAAATAAGCTGTTTAGTTATGAAATTATTTGGATTAGAATACTGAGAGTCATGTTTCTCTTAAATTGAAAAATGTAAATAAAAGTGGATTAAAAACCTAACTAGGATAGGATATTCTTTCTTTCTCTCCTCCTTTTAAAGATTCTTTCCCATACGCTTAACCATATAGACCAGACACTGTGTATTTCATATACTATTTTATACATATCAATATTTGTTCACAAAACTCTAGTATCAGTTGTTAGCTTAGACTTATAGATGGTGACTACATGTCTCTGAGAAATCAGTTTATTTGTACAGGATTACTGTTGTAGTCACAAAATTGAGATTTGATTGTCTGTTTGATTCGAAAATCCATTTGCACAGTTGAATCAGGGGAATTCTGTGGAAAAAGTGCCAAGTTCCTGTCCCTAATATTCAAGTCATTAGCCCCCCTTGCTCCATGTCTTTTGTGTGTACACTATGAAAACAAGCACCCCTTCTGATGGTATCCCACACAAGAATAAAGTGAGAAAACAGTAGAACCGAGTGCCCAGGTTTATCAACCATGCTGGCTGGCCTTTCGTGGTGACTGTAATGATCAGAATAGTCCACGAGGTCACCTCCTTGGGATTTGTGGAAACAGGAGCCTGCTTCTTACTGAACTGTATTTATAAATATACCCTCCTCTCCTGTTTTATTTCCTTTATGTAACGTTACAAAGACTGTTTGGGGAAAGAACATAAAATACACATTGATTAAAAAAACTGTGCAATTCTCTGTTTCATTAAGGTTAATTTTAAATTTAATCAACAAACATTGAAAGGACATAGAACCTAATACTTTCTCCTGGATTTTATAAACCCCCAATTTGGGTTGGTATACCCAACCCCTATACCACTGTTCTGAAAAAATGCAGTTGTTTACAATGATTCCTGGCCCTTCTTTCACTTTATTCCACTAACTCTCTATTAGAATTTACCTATCACAATAGAGTCTCAAAATGGACATTTGTGTCTATCCTTTGCCATGTGATTTCCTCATCAACCCAATGTTTAAAAACTTGTTTTATATGAAGAAAATTAGATGCTGAAGTACACTGTCTTTTCAACTCTACTCTCACATACATGTAAAAAGAAGGGTAGGTGATTTGAAACTAAATTATAATGGCAGCATTATAAATTTGGACAGAGGTGAAAATAGCAATGATGTTTCCTGATTCATGAGTGAAGAAGCTGTAAGAAGCCAGACATAAATTACTAAGATGCTATCATACTTAGAAAACTAAGTTTCCTCACTGTCAGCAACAAGTAGAATAACGAAGCTCCAGAATGACTTCTGAGAGTTTTGCTAAGTTTGATAAATAGTCATATTTTATAATCATAGTTACTTTAAATACTTTATAGAAATTACTCTTAAGAAGTATTCTAAACTACTAGCAATGTCTCAAAGCTTTCTAGATATCTTTCAGTGTATGTATTATCACTGTAGATTGCTATAAGAGGTTTCAATGATAGAGAAAGCTCAGAAAAGAAAAAAAGCTCAGATAATTTTTCTGAGGATAATTTTAGTTTCAACATTTAGTTTTTGTTTTTCTATATGACTCAGGTTGGTTACAAAACTGTATACCTTTTTTATCAAAACCCATTGAATGATACACTTTAAATTGTTGAGTATTATATATGTTATACTTCAATTCAAGTGGGGAAGAAAGAAGGGGCAATTATTCAGTCACTAGATTATCAGCTAACTGAAGAACTCATGAACACAAAATCAACCAATTCCAACAAAAATTCCCATAAAGAATTATATAGAGAATTATAAAATGTACAAGAGGAAAATCAATCAGATTTGGGCTATGGCAAAGATGTATAAGTGGAATCGTAGAGAAAAGAGAGTGAAGAGAGTGGAATTTGATATCTGAAGACAATATGACTGAGAAAGTATTACACTATTAAAAGACACATCTAAAAACAAAAGGAGCTCATGAAACACTGAGCAGGACACACAAACGCCACACACTATGTGAACTTTGGTATATCATGCAAACAATGCTGATGATCAGAGAGAAAGAAATATTATTAAAATTATTGATATTATTAATATCAATAATAGACACTATCTTTAAAGGAAAAAAAATGTAACTAAGTTAATTTTCAAGTACATATGCTCAGGATAAGAAAATAGTCAAAATGTAGTTAAAGAAAATAATGTCTAACTTAGCAGATAATCCATGGAAGACAACTTAAAAATTTAGTGCTGCTACTGCTAAGTCGCTTTAGTCGTGTCCGACACTGTGTGACCCCATAAACAGCAGCCCACCAGGCTTCCCCGTCCCTGGGATTCTCCAGGCAAGAACACTGGAGTGGGTTGCCATTTCCTTCTCCAAATTTAGTACATACTGTTTTTAAATTTTAAAGATATAATAGGAAGAGTAAACGGTAAAAGTAATTATTTTCATTAGGTTGTAATCAGTCTAGGATGCATTCTGTCATTTCTAAAATACCTAATAACATATACAAAAGTTTAACTAATGTATTAATAAAATAAAATAATTCAAATGCTAATTCAAATGAAGAAAAGAAAGAATAACAAAAAGTATCAGAAAACACAAGACAAATGGAAAATAAAGATGGGAGCTATAAACCTACTATCTCATTAATAATATTAGTATAATTAGGTGAATTATTCCAGGTGACAGTTTTCAGATTATTTAAAAGCAAAAATCAACTATATACTACTCTTAACTACAGACAAACATTGAATGTTTAACATTACAGCAATGACCTCGGGAAGAAAAAGGTCCACATTCCCTCATGCTGATCAACAATCATTCATTTCTTAAAAGAAAAGCAAAACCAAATGAAGCGAATAAACAGAATATCAACTAAAAAATGCTTTGGTTTCGGTTCAGTTCAGTTCAGTCGCTCAGTCATGTCTGACTCTTTGCAACCCCATGAACTGCAGCACAGAAGCCTCTCTGTCCATCACCAACTCGTGGAGTTCACTCAAACTCACATCCATCGAGTCAGTGATGCCATCCAGCCATCTCATCATCTGTCGTCCCCTTCTCCTCCTGCCCCCAATTACTCCCAGCATCAGAGTCTTTTCCATTGAGTCAACTCTTTGCATGAGGTGGCCAAAGTACTGGAACTTCAGCTTTAGCATCATTCCTTCCAAACAACACCCAGGACTGATCTCCTTGCAGTCCAAGGGACTCTCAAGAGTCTTCTCCAACACCAAAGTTCAAAAGCATCAGTTCTTCTGCACTCAGCTTTCTTCACAGTCCAACTCTCACATTCATACATGACTACTGGAAAAACCCTAGCTTTGACTAGACGGACTTTTGTTGGCAAAGTAATGTCTTTGCTTTTGAATATGCTGTCTAGGTTGGTCATAACTTTCCTTGCAAGGAGTAAGCGTCTTTTAATTTCATGGCTGCAATCTCCATCTGAAGCAAAATAATAAGATACAACTACGTTTTCTTTCAAAGTTCATTCGTTTACTTCCTTGGAGTATTTATTTATTTAGGCATTTACTTACTTTCTTCTTTTAGATGTTTAAAATTTTTTGACAGGAAAATCCATAAGACACACTATGAAGGCATTAACATACCCATCACTTATTTCCCCAGCATTTCAATGTTTCCTTCATGAATATCTTTTTATATTTTTATTATATTAGCAAAAACAATTTATATGCAACTCAGAGGATAATTCAAATTCCATTTTGAATTTAGCATGGTAGATCAAATTCCATGTGAAATTCAAAAACTCAATCTATATAACCAGGTGACCAATTATAGAGTAGCTTTCAACAATGGAATTTGGCACCTTTTCTCTCTCACTATACCCAGATCAGACAAAATCTCTCTAATAAATGGCTTAACAAGCGGGAATTACAGCTTACAATATTTTTAGGAGAATGCTAACTTTTCTCAAGTTTATCTATGCAATTGGCTATAAATGAAAAATAAATTTCAGATGTCCCAGTTCCAGCAATAGAGAGTTAGATGTATTGAAAATATATTTTCCCACTAATGCTCTAACATGTTTTAAAGTTACACTGATGAAAACAGAACAACTGCAACAGCTTTTAAACTAATAATACAAACCCATGGATAATTTCCTCTAAATAACTCAGAGATGTGAATTAATATATCATAGCAAGGAAAAATTTCATTCAGTGACTTCTACCTGCTGGAATCTCAATTCATTACAGATTGAACAAGAGCTTTTATTTGAAATAAGACTCTCAAACTGGCTCTAGAGCAAAACCTAACCCTGAGAAGAGACAGCTGTGAATATATGCAGAAATTTTCATTCTCTGGGAGGGCCTGTATTCCAAACATCTGCCTTCTATGCACAGTAACTTGGTGCGGTATTCCCATGACATAAATTATTTCTTACAGTTCTGCACAGGTTTTAATATCCTTACTGTGGCTTGGCTTTTTCCTGAGGAGCTACCATCACCCAAACATTACAACAAAATCCCCTTCTCATTTTGTGTCTGTCTTCTCTTTGATATGGCACAGATATATAAATGTCTGTTAGTTAAGTAAGGAAGCCTAACAAATTAAATGCCTGCAACTTTCCAGAAATTTGCAAGGAGAAGTTAAATGCAGCCCAACTCCAGAGAACTTTTTTGTATCTTTGGGTGCTTTTGAAATATTTTCAAAAAAATTATAAAAAGACTCTTGCTTTTACACCAGCATTAAAAGTAATAGGTGAATCTCTCCTCTCAAGTTAAAACAGAAATTGGGCAGGTAATACTGTTCACCTTTCACGCATTGGAGAAGGAAATGGCAACCCACTCCAGTGTTCTTGCCTGGAGATTCCGAGGGACGGGGGAGCCTGGTGGGCTGCTGTCTATGGGGCCACATAGAGTCGAACACGACTGAAGCGACTTAGCAGCAGCAGCAGCAGCAGCACTGTCCATGGGGTCGCAAAGAGTCGGGCATGACAGAGACTTCACTTCAACTGCACTTCACTTCTACATTTATCAGTCATATGCTAAGTCTTATCATGCCTGGTATTCTTGTATTTCCTCAATAATCATGTGTTAGTTTCCTATGGCTGCCAAAACAGAGCCACGATCTGTGAGACTTACAACATTAAAAATTTATTGTCTCAAATTTCTGGCTGCCAGGAGTCTGAAATCAAGGTGATAGCAGGGCCAGGCTCCCTTAAGCCTGTAGAGGGAGTCTCCTTCATTGTTCTTCCCTGGCTCCTAGTGCAGGACACCAGTCTGGATGAAGTCCCACCCTAAAGACCTTATCTTAACCTGAGTAAATCTACAAAAAACCTATTTCCATATAAGGGCAGATTCACAGGTAATGATCATTAGAGCTTTAGCACATCATTTTAGGGACACAGCTCAACAGGTAACATATCATAAGTCCATTACAGACAAAGGAGCTGCTCCTTTTCTCTTTTGTGTCACCTGTTCTGTGTGTATGTTAAGTCGCTTCAGTCAGGTCCGCCTCCTTGTAATGCTATGGACAATAGCCCTCCAGGCTCCCTGTCCATGGGATTCTCCAGCCAAGAATACTGGAGTGGATTGCCATGCCCTCGCCCCAGAGGAACCTCCCGACCCAGGGATGGAACTTGTATCTCTTATGTCCTTACATTGGCAGGCGGGTTCTTTACCACTAGT
This sequence comes from Aepyceros melampus, assembly GCA_006408695.1. Taxonomy (NCBI): domain Eukaryota; kingdom Metazoa; phylum Chordata; class Mammalia; order Artiodactyla; family Bovidae; genus Aepyceros; species Aepyceros melampus. Next base: position 16,798 of record SJXQ01012715.1, on the reverse strand, counting down.
GCTACCTGGGAAGCCCATGTCACCCGTGTCTGTTACCATATTGCTGATCACATATTTGGGATTTGATGCACTACAGAATATCATTCTGTTGAAAACTGACTAATGGCAGCAAAAGTGACTCACAGATAGAAAACTGCTTTGACAGGTGAAAAACAAGTTTAGGGGATGCTCAAAGATATAATCGGAGAAGGCAATGGCACCCCACTCCAGTACTCTTGCCTGGAAAATCCCATGGGCGGAGGAGCCTGGTAGGCTGCAGTCCACGGGGTCACACAGAGTCGGACACGACTGAAGCGACTTAGCAGCAGCAGCAAAGATATAATAAGGAGCATTCGTTAATGGGAGAACCAGAGACTCAGACAAGAAGTCAGACTATTTGGCTGTGGCCCTATTTGATACTTACTAATTTCATGACCCTATAACTATTTCTTCATCAATTGTAAGAGATAATATCTCTTCTGACTATCCTGCTTAGATATTGTAAATGTAGAAGACAGTGGATGTAAAAAATATTTAATGCCAAGCAAATTCCCAGGCATCAGCACTAACATGATACTACGCTACCAAAGTGCTCTCTGGGTGCCAGAAAAGCTACAGAAGTGCAGCAGATGCTCTTGGTGCTCTTCCCAGATTCATCCTAACCCCCTTTACTGTTCCCCTGAAGTCACATTTGAGCTTCTATTAGCTTTCCTGTTATGGGCTTCCACCAACAACTTTCTTTGGAGTATGCCTTTGGGCTACCAGGGGCACTTAGTTTTTATGAAGTTCTAGAGATTTCCATGAGTCATATCACCCACCCTGTTTCACAGCAGCTCACAACCAGTAAATACTTGGTAAATAATACAAAAGCTCAACCTTTATCGATGTAGGACAAATTCTGAATTGTTTAGATTCTGATGCTTCCTGTGAAATCAGATGGAGAACAGGGCTTCAACTGGAATTGAATTCTAGCTTGGCTTTATTTTCATTGAAGTACTTTCTCCACCCACTTACTAGTTTCTTTGTGAATATTTATTTAATTAATCCACTTGAATACATACTCTAAGTTTGGGGGCTCCTTTTAGAAAATCTGACCTAAGACAGCTGGTTCTTCTAAGAGAAGACTCAGACGAAGCACTTTTTGGCTAGCTGGCAACCAGGCATCCATTACTAGTGGAAAGTGGAATACTGGTAAATAACCACTGGCATGCAATTACACTGGCAAAGGCTTTTATCTCTGCTGAACTGGGGCAAGATACTGATGGGAGGAGTTTTGCAGTACCTCCAGGATTTGACAGTTATGGGAAAAACAGTAATTACAAGGGCCTTAGAACTGAAATTCCAATACTTTGGCCACCTCATGCAAAGAGTTGACTCATTGGAAAAGACTCTGATGCTGGGAGGGATTGGGGGCAGGAGGAGAAGGGGATGACAGAGGATGAGATGGCTGGATGGCATCACCGACTCGATGGACATGAATTTGAGGGAACTCTGGGTGTTGGTGATGGACAGGGAGGCCTGTCATGCTGTGATTCATGGGATTGCAATGAGTCCGAAATGACTGAGCGACTGAACTGAACTGAACTGAACTAGAACAGGGTGATTACAGCTGAGCACCACTGAAACACTGAAAAGAGAAGTGACAGATGTGACCAAATAAAAATTTAAGGTAATATATGGAATGACAGAATGTACATAGCAGTGTTCCTTGTAATAGCCCCAAACTGGAAACTTCTCAATTGCTAATCCATGGTTGAACACGTAAAGACATATACACAATGATATTGATATTTATGGAACTAAAGAAATCACAGGAAAGAGTAAATACTGCATAGTTATACTCTAACGTAAATTTCAGGATTTTACATTTATACAATAGGGACCAATGTGGAAAAGATCATAAGGGAAAGGATGCTGGTGCTGGTGGAGGTCTGTTCTTAATCTGAGTGTTGACTGCATGGGCATGTTTGGTTTAGAAAAAAATCCATGAGCTCTGCACTTTCATGGGCATGCAGGTATCTGGATAGTCATTACATGTCTGATGTATATGTATAAAGATTATGTGAACTGAAGTGAAAGTGTTAATTGCTCAGCCGTATCCAACTCTTTGTGACCCCATGGACCCCTTTGTAGCCCACCAGGCTCCTCTTCCATGGAATTCTCCAGGCAAGAATACTGGAGTGGGTAGCCATTCCTTTTTCCAGGGGATCTTCCAGGCCCAGGAATTGAACCCAGAATCTTTTGTAAGGTAACTCCAATACTGGACTGTATTACCCAGTTTTCTTTAAGTGTAAAATGCACAATCATAAACTGGCTGCAATCTGTTATTATGAAGCTAATGGAGTTAGTGTGGTTCTTTCTCTTACAGTATGAGCTTCTATGATGTCATAAATCTACCCCACAGCAAATGTTCAAGTGCCTGAAGAGCAACACTCTTAGATCTTCCTTTTCCCTCTAGTCAAAAATCAGAATGACTAAATGCACCTCAGTATTTCCTCCCACTGTACATTATAAAGAGAAGTTAAATCTGCCATCTGCTGTTCTTTTGTTCTGAGCTAGATCATTTTCATATTTCTTCTGATTACTGCTCTTATTTATGCTTTGCTGCACAGATGACATTTAGGGATGAGAAAGAAGAGCTATTATTTCCCTAGAAAGGAGGTAAGCAAGATCTATATGGATATATTTCTTAACAGGAATTTGTAACTGACGAATTCTGCATGCAGTAAGGAGCTTACCATCAGTAAAGAAAGCCACAGTTATTTTCTGGCTCAACAGAAATGTTGAATTTACTCCAAGTTTATTTGCTTAGCGAATCCTCTATCATTGGCTGACAACCATTAATAATGACCCTCAAATAATTTTTTTCTAATAGACTTTTTAATAGGTATGTAGAAGTTTTCAGAGCCTTTAGAATATTAATGGTTAACCTCTAAGCTATGGTTTTTCCAGTAGTCATGTACAGATGTGAGAGTTGGACCACAAAGAAGGCTAAGTGCTAAAGTATTGATGCTTTTGAACTGTGGCACTGGAGGTCTCTTGAGAGTACCTTGGATGGCAAAATTAAACCAGTCAATCCCTAAGGGGAATCAACTTGAATATACACTGGAAGGACTGATGCTGAAACTGAAGCTTCAATACACTGGTCACCTGATGTGAAGAGCCAATTCTTGGAAAACACCTTGATGCTGGGAAAGACTGATGGAAAGAGGAGAAGGAGATGAATGACAGAGGATGAGATGGTTGGAAGGCATTACCAACTCAAAGGACATGAGTTTGTGCAAACTATGGGAGATAGTGAAGGACAGGGAAGCCTGTCATGCTGGAGGCCATGGGGTCCATGCAGAGAGTCAGACACAACTTAGTGACTGAACAACAAATAATAGATATAAGGGATACTGAATACAGTTTTTTCCCCAGATATGTTCAGTAGCTCAGCTGGCAAAGAACCCACCTGCAATGCAGGAGACTCCAGTTCGATTCCTGGGTCAGTAAGATATCCTGGAAAAGGGATAGGCTACCCACTCCAATATTCTTGGGCTTCCTTGGTGACTCAGCTAGTAAAGAATCTGCCTGCAATGAAGGATACCCGGATCTTATCCTTAGGTTAGCAAGATCCTGGAGAAGGAAAAGGCCACCCACTCCAGTATTCTGACCTGGGGAAAAGTTGCAAAGAGTTGGATATGATTGACTTTTACTTTGATGACAGAACTCTTTCAGCTGTTGCTATATCTTGTCAAACATATGTTGAAAAACAAATTTAAGAAATGGAGTTATTTATCTAAGGTCACTCAGCTGATTAGTGAATGATACCAGACAGCAGGAAAAGAGGGAGAGCTCTTATTGACTAACATTTACCCAAACATTATCCATGAAAACATGCAGTCATTTTTTATTTTTTAAATTTTTATTTATCTGAAAACAAGTTAATAGCCAAGGTATATAAACAGTTCATATAACCCAATAATAAAATCCTCAATCCAGTTAATCTTTGTCTGGCTTTTTTAGTATCTGGGTAGTGGTTGCCTCCGGAGAAGGTGATGGCACCCCACTCCAGTACTCTTACCTGGAAAATCCCATGGACGGAAAAGCCTGATAGGCTACAGTCTATGAGGTCGCGAAGAGTCGGACACGACTGAGTGACCTCACTTTCACTTTTCATTTTCATGCACTGGAGAAGGAAATGGCAACCACTCCAGTGTTCTTGCCTGGAGAATCCCAGGGACGGCGGAGCCTGGTAGGCTGTCGTCTATGGGGTCGCACAGAGTCAGACACGACTGAAGCGACTTAGCAGCAGCAGCAGTGGTCGCCTCATAAACCGAGCTTGGAAATGGTTCTCATGCTGTTTTCAAAGATCTTTTTTATCTTTCATTTTTGACAGTTTGATTTTAATATGTATCTGTGAAGTATTTGGGGGTTTAAGCTAATTGTGTATTTCTTATCTTCATGGACCAAGATGTAAATATATTTCACCAGATTTGGGAGATTTTCATCCTTTCTTTCATTCTCTCTTTTCTTTCTTTTTGGTCCTGCTGCTTGATTTGAACTCAGGCCCTGGGAGTGAACACAGGCCCTTGGCAGTGAAAGCAAAGGGTTCTGACAACTGGACCACCAGGGAATTCCCATTCATTATTTCTTTAAACAGACTTTCTGCCTCTTTCTCTCACTCATCTTCTGAGACTACCATTATAAGAATGTTAGCTCTGTTGAAGATGTACCATAAAATCGTTAGGCTTTCTTTTGCTTGATCCAGCCTACTGCTAAGGGTCTTACTACTGCATTTTTAATTTTATTCATTGTATTCTAAGCTCTAGAATTTCTGTTTTCCTTAAGATTCTATTTTTTATTGAACTTCTTTATTTAATACATGCTGTTCACGTATTGTTCTTTGATTTTGTTGAATTTCTATCTGTGTTCTCTTGAAGCTCATTGGGCTTCTGTAAAACAATTATTTTGAATTCTTTGTTAGGCAAATTGCAGATCTCTATTTCTTTCAGATTGGCTATAGGAACATAATTTTGTTCCTTTTGTGTCATGGTTCCTTGACTTTCCATGTTCCTTGAAGTCTTTACTTGCTGCCTTTGTAACTGAAGAAGCAATCATCTCTTTCACTCTCTATGATTTAGTTTTGGCAGAGAAACACCTTTACTAGCAGACTGGACAGGGATTGAAGACTCTCTTACATTTCTTTCTCATACATCAGTGTGCTCATTCATATCTTGTGAGGGATTTTTTTTCTTAAGATTTAACACCTTCTCTATTCTGCAAAGCAAGAATTTGTGTTGATAATCTCATTTCTTTTCCTAGGGTGGTGTGATTTGCTCAGTTTTGCGTACATTTTCTGAGTCACACAGAGTCAAGTTGTCTGAGACACTTGTTCTCAGTGTCTACAGGGGTGTACTTGGATCCAACCTTGGAAAGGGAGAAAGTTAGGGACACAAAGCATTTGACGTACCCATGCATCATGTGGGATGGGTTCACGATCAAGGTGCCCCAAGCAGCTCATGGGAAGGTTTCCCATTGGAGTCTAGAGGGAATTGGTTTGTGTGTGTGGGTGTGGGTATGTTAGTTGCTTAGTCATGTCTGACTCTTTGTGACCCCATAGACTGTAGCCTACCGGACCCCTCCATCCACGGGATTCTCCAGGCAAGAACACTGGAGTGGGTTGTCATTTCCTTTTCCAAAAGGAACTATAGAAAGAAAGAAAGTGAAGTCACTCTGTTGTGTCCAATTCTTTGCAACCCCATGGACTGTAGCCTACCAGACTCCTCCATCCATGGAATTTTCCAGGCAAGAGTACTGGAGTGGGCTGCCATTTCCTTCTCCTAGTGGGATTGTAGGGTGTGCAACTTCTCTCCCCTGATCTCAGCCTCTCCCAATGACTCAGCGGTGCTGATCTCCTCAGTAATCTGGCTGAGGAAAGAAGGAAGTGACATCTTGGACAGCATCTGTAATGGCCAGGTCACCCAGGTACTCATTCATCCTATGCTTTCACTTTCACTTGTGGGAGAAATTACAGGCCAAGAAGGTCTCTCTAGGCGCTGATCTATGCTGCCTTGGAGGAGTGGCACAAGAAGAGTAACACTGCTCTTACCCTCTTAGATGCACTGATTCTCGATTTTTTTGCTCCAAAGTTGTGCTGGAATTTCACTGCTGGACTAGACAGACTCCCACAAAAATATGAATCTGAATTTCTCCAAAGAAGACATATTGATGACCAAAAAAGACATGAAAAGTGCTCAACACCACTAATTATTAGAGAAATGCAGATCAAAACTATAATGAGGTATTACTTCACGCCAGTTAGAATGGCCGTCACCAAAAAGTCTACAAACAATACATTCTGGAGAGGCTGTGGAGAAAAGGGAGCCCTTTTACATTGTTGGTGGCAATGTAAAGTGATAAAGCCATTATGGGGAACATTACAGAGGATCCTTAAAAAACTAAAAATAGTACAACTATATGACCCAGCAATCCCACTCCTGGGCATATACCCAGAGAAAACCATAATTCAAAAAGATACATTCACCCCAATGTACACTGCGGTACCATTTACAGTTCCCAGTATATGGATGCAACCTAAATGCCCATCAGCAGAGGACTTGATAAAGATGATTTGTTACATATATACAATGTAATATTACTCAGCCATTAAAAGGAACACAATTGTGTCATTTGCAGAGATATGGATGAACCTAAAGGCTGTCATATAGAGTGAAGTAAGTCAGAAAAAAACAAAAACAAAAACAAAAACAAATATATAGTAATGCATATACGTGGGATCTAGAAAAATGGCAAAGATAATCTTATTTGCAGATCAGAAACAGAGACACAAATGTAGAGAAGAATGTATGGATATCAAGTTGTAAGGAAAGTGGTAGGATGAACTAGGAGATTGAGACTGACATACATACACTCAATTCAGTTCAGTCACTCAGTTGTGTCTGACTCTTTGTGACCCCATGGACTGCAGCATGCCAGGGTTCCCTGGAGTAGGTCCATGACCAACTCCCGGAGCTTGCTCAAACTCATGTCCATCGAGTTGGTGATGCCATCCAACCGTCTCATTCTCTGTCATCCTTTTCTCCTGCCTTCAATCTTTCTCAGCATTGGGTCTTTTCTGATGAGAAAGTTCTTCGCATACAATACATATATACATATACTCCTGTGTATAAAATAGATAACTAATAAGAATCTACTCTATAGGGAACTTTACTTGGTCTCTGTGGTGACCTATAAGTGAAGGAAATACAAATAAAAGGGGATATAAATATATGTATGGTTGATTCACTTTGCTTTACAGCAGAAACTGACATAGCAGTGTAAAGCAACTATACTCCAATAAAAAAAATTATACTTCTGTTGAGTGGTAATGGTAGCTCATATTCTATCATCTTACTGACATTACTTCTTGGTTCACATTCCAATGCAATATTCAATGACCAGTCACTAGGTAGATTAAAAAACTGGTAAAGACTTTCTGGTTCTAAATTTAGTTTTGGAATGGCCACCATCTGACCTAATGCAAAATCAGTCTCTCTAGACCTCAGTTTCCTCATGAAATATTGCTAATTTATGAGGATGTTATAAAATTAAAATAAAAATGCAAAAACATGTGAAATATAACTCAAAATTAAATAGCTTCTCATGAAGCAAAAATTAAAGTTGAATGAGCAGCTGAGTTTGAAGCTATCACAAATATGGACGGCTTAATAACATAACCTCGGATGGGCTCAGTGGCATCAGGCATTTTTTGGAGAATTATTAGAACACTGAAATACCACAACATTGAACTTTCCTTTGCCTCTCAAACTAGATTATTTATGGACAGAGGCAAAAAAAAATGCTATCCCATTATGTTCACATGAATAGAAGTCATTTTGGACATTGTTACCTCTAAAATTATTCAATGCATCTCCTACATAAACAATGAAACAATGTCAAGCACAACAAATTGTGGGGCTTAAGGAGATTCATGGAGGACAATGGCACAACAATTTTTAAAGACAGCCAGAGATGTTATAACAGATATAAGTATAGATAGCAGTACTTATAGGTCCTCCCTGGTGTTCTGGTCATTCCTTTAAGTGGTAAGTAAATCCTGTTTATCCTTCAAAAATGGCTGTCAAGTACCCAGAACTCTCCTATAGTAAATCACTTGGTTCTCCACTAAGAAGAAAGATATCTTCTGGTATAAATATATATCTTCATAAATAAAAAGTTCTTAAGGTAGAAACAGAGTTACAAATATTACCTTACATAGGATATCATAATGACTGATAATACAGCTCCTATCATTGATATACCTGTAAGAGAGCTGTGATATTTTTGTGAAAGACATACTATGAATGAAAATCACTCTTGGTGTAAGATTTTAGGGCACTGTAAGAAACATTTGAAATAACAGAGGCACACAGAGGTGTTGTTAATAGATTTCTCTGCATTCTGGAAAGGAAAGTGAAGAACTCAAAGAGGGTTTTATTTTCCCTGTGTTCTTGCTTCACATTCACATTCTTTTAACTTTATCCAGGTCCTTGAGAGATAGCCTATACTATGTGCTAGTGTTTAAAGCAATATCTTCACTTTATACACAGGTTCTCCTACATAAATCTTCCAAAACCATCCTCAAGAAAAATAAATGCAAGAAGGCAAAGTGGTTGTCTGAGGAGGCTTTACAAATAGCTGAGAAAAAAAAAAAAGAGAGAGAGAGAGAGAGAAGTGAAAGGCAAAGGAGAAGGAAAGATATACACAACTGAATGCAGAGTTCCAGAGAATAGCAAGGAGAGATAAAAGTTTCTTCTTAAGTGAACAGTGCAAAGATACAGGAAAACAATAGAATGGGAAAGACTAGAGATCTCTTCAAGAAAATTGGAGATACCAAGAAAACATTTCATACAAGGATGGTCATGAGAAACGACAGAAAAGGTAAGGACCTTACAGAAGCAGAAAATATTAAGAAGAGGTGGCAAGAATACGCAGAAGAACTATACAAAAAAGGTCTTAATGACCTGGATGATCATGATGGTTGGGTCACTCACCCAGAGCCAGATCATCGAGTATGAAGACATACTCGATGGGCCTTGGGAAGTATTACTATGAACAAAGCTAGTGGAAGTGAGAAAATTCCACTGAGCTATTTCAAATCCTAAAAGATGATGCTGTTAAAGTGCTACACTCTATATGTCAGCAAATTTGGAAAATTCAGCACAACCACAGGACTGGGAAAGGTCAGTTTTCACTCCACTCCAAAAGAAAGGCAATTCCAAAGAATGCTCAAATTACTGTACAGTTGTCCTCATTGTCTAGCATGGTAACGCTCAAAATCCTTCAAGCTAGGTACATGAACCAAAGCAGTACATGAACCAAAATTTTCCAGATGTACAAACTGGATTTAGAAAAGGCAGAGGAACAACAGGTTAAATTGCCAACAATTGTTGGATCATAGAGAAATCAAGGGAATTTAAAAAAAGAATCTGCTTCAGTGATAATGTTCAAACCTCTGACTGTGTGGATCACAACAAATTGTGGAGAAATCTTGAAGAGATGGGAATACAAGATCACCTTATCTGCCTCCTGAGAAACCGATATGAGGGTCAAGAAGCAACAGTTAGAACTGGACATGGAACAATGGACTGGTTCAAAATTGGAAAAAGAGTACATCAAAGCTGTATATTGTCACCCTGCTTATTTAACGTACATGCAGAATACATTGTGTGAAATCCCAGGCTGGATGAATCACAAGCTGGAATCAAGTTTGACAGGTGAAATATCAACTACTTCAGAAATGCAGATGATGCCACTCTAGTGGCAGAAAGCAAGAGGAACTAAAGAGGCTCTTGATGGAGGTGAAAGAGAGTGAAAAAGCTGGCTTAAAACTCAACATTCAAAGAAAAAACAAACAAACAAACAAACAAACAAACAAAGATCAGAGCATTTATTCTCATCACTTCATGGCAAATAGAAGGGGAAAAAGTGGAAGCAGTGACAGATTTTATTTTCCTGGGCTCAAAAATCGCTGCAGATGGTGACTGCAGCCATGAAATTAAAAGACACTTGATCCTTGAAAGGAAAGCTATGACAGAACTAGACAACATATTAAAAAGCAGAAACATCATGTTGCTCACAAAGGTTCGTATAGTCAAAATTATGGCTTTTCAAGTAGTCATATGGACGTGAGAATTGGACCTTAAAGAAGGCTAATATTTTTGAATTGTGGTACTGGAAAAGACTCTTTAGAGTCCCTTGGGCAGCAAGGAGATCAAACATGTCAATCTTAAGGGAAATCAATCCTGAATATTCATTGGAAGAACTGATGCTAACGTTGAGCTTTGATAATTTGTCCACTTCATGTGAAGAGCTGATTCAGTGGAAAAGATGCTGATGCTGAGAAAGGTTTAGGGCAGGAGGAGATTGGGGTGACAGTGGGTGAGATGGATGGATAGCATCACCAACTCAATGGACCTGAGCTTGAGCAAACTCTGGGAGACAGTGAGGACAGGGAAGCCTGTCAGGCTACAGTCCACAGGGTTGCAAAGAATCAGGCATGACTTAGGGCTGCAATGGGCACGACTTAGAGACTGAACAATGACTACTATATAAAGTGAAAGAAAGTGTTAGTTGCTCTGTCATGTCTAAATCCGTGCTACTCCATGGACTGCAGCCTGCCAGTCTCCTCTATCCATGGAATTCTCCAAGCAAGAATACGGCAATGGATAGCCATTCCCATCTCCTGGAGATCTTACAGATCCAGGCTCACATCCCATCTCCTGCATTGCAGGCAGAGTCTTTACTGTCTCAGCCACCCAGGGAAGCCCAACAACTACATAAATCTTACATTATTGTCTTAATTTTCTTGTTGGTCTTGTATTTCCCAGACTAGATAAAGCCCTTTGAGAACAAGGGTCATACCTTATACTTCTCTTGTTTCTCTTAGCATTTAAGAGGCTGATTTTAGACCTAAGCTCTGTTTTAAAATATATTATATATATATATATAATATATATACATACACACATAAAATGTATGGTACATATATACAATGGAATACTCAGCCATAAAACAACTTGTGCATATACATATATATACATATTATACACTCATAATAAGTGGATGGATACATGAATTTATTAAAAATCATAATTTTATTTTTCAGATTAAAGTTTTATTATTTCCCAATAAAATATATCAAACACATAAATACTTGTAAAGAATTCTGTGAATTACTAAATATACATCATCTAGACACCTAGATAGTGAAAATATACATACATCTCCTTTTGTATTCAGTAGTAACTATTATGTTCTACTTGATGTTTTTATTACTATGCATATTTAATGTGTTTATTTTTATTTATGGATGTCTAATAACATGCATCACTGTTCATGTTTTTAAATGTTATACAGTAACTGCATTGTGCTTTTCTGTATTCTTCTGTAACTTGCTTTTTGCTTCAACACTATGTTAGGATATGAAATCACTTTGATGCATGTCTATTCTGGATGTTCTGATATGCTTCTTATATTTTCTTTCAGAAATCTCAGAACTGAGCCACTCAGGATTTGGATGTGCTTGTTGTCTACTGGTTGCTCTCAGTTGAGACCTTCTCCAGGGATTGCTTTTCCCAGAAATTGACCTTAGCCAAAGGTGGGTATCTGCCTTGCCCTGAGTAACACTTTCCCAGGAACAACTATCCAATAATTAGTCAATTAAGGTACAGAGATTTGGCCCTTATCTGGATTTTGGATAACTTTGAAAACTGTCCCCATGTCAAAGTCCCACACGGGGTTAACTGAGGTCTCTGTTATAGCTGTATCACTGCAGGAAAATTTTCTGTCCAGTTCTGCTTCATTTATTCCCTAACAGATGTTGTTCCCAAGAGCAATCCCCAGTAAACTTCCTGTGTGAAATGTATGACTTGGATTCTATTTTCTAAGATGTCCAACCTTAGACGGTGCTCTTTTACTTCACTCGTTTTCGCTTCTGAATAGTGCTTCAATGTATGACCATACTACAATTTATTTATCCTTTCTACCTTTGATTAGAATCTAGATTGCTTCACTTTAAAAAATTATTGAATGCTCTTATAGATATCTAGGCGTGAAAATGTGAGCAAGTTTCTCTAGGGATAGCCCCAGAGTGTAACTGCCAGGTAACAGATGTTCTTATTCTCAACTTTTCAAGGTAATATGAAGTAATACTTGGAAAAGTGTCATGCAATTTACTTTCCTATCAATCCTCATAATACAAATTTTAGTTTTCTAACACCATGTCTTGCAACTTTGGGCACTGACTTCGATGAGTGGATACTTTTTGCTGCTTATCTTGTCCAAGTGCTGTGCCTCCATGCCCTTAATAAACTTTGATATCTTTCAAGGACGGGGCTTTGTTCTAACTTTATGCAAAGGATTCCTATTTATCCACAATAGTTGCATGATCTGAGACTACCATGGTTTCTAAGTGTCTGGGTATAAGAATTTGTTTCTCTTAATCTTCAACTATTCAAGTATATATATTTATTTTAGAAAGATGATAATATAATTGATTTTTGCCTTTACAATAAAAATAGGGTGCTTATCTAAATGCTGTCTTAACAGAAATTTGTGGATCCAGTTCATATTCTCCTAGTCTTCCTGTTGTCTGACACCCTTAATATTGTGTTTTTATGCTGCAGAATCACAGCATCCTAAGCAACAACACTGCTGTTAAAATTCTGTGGTCATTGTAACTAACTGGGTTTCAACTTAGTGCTTCTTATCTCTATTATTATTCTGGTGTTCAGAATAAAGCTTATTAGAACAATTTGAACTCTGTAGTGGTCAGGATATATTTCAAAGAGAAGCCTATGTTAAATGATAATTTAAAAATTTATTGCCTGCAGTAGCCCACTCTATTTCAGAGCTAAGGGTATTAATGATATTCCTTTATTTATTAACTATTAATTTTATTCCCAGAATTCCTATACCAACTGGTAATCCCTACAAACAAAATGAGAATTCCTAGAGGGTTTGAATAAATTATTTTTACCTTTATCTTTATATGTATTTACACTTATCTTTTTTAAAAAAATAAGTTTTTAATTTTGCTAATAATATGGCTGAAATTTAAGCATATGTAAATGTGAACTGGGCTTCCCAGGTGGCACTAGGGGTAAAGAACCCACCTGCCAATGCAAGAGACCTAAGAGATGCGGGTTTGATCCCTGGGTCGGGAAGATCCCCTGGAGAAGGAAATGGCAACAGACTCCAGTATCTTTGCCTGGAGAACCCCATGGACAGAGGAGCCTAGCAGGCTACAGTCCATGGGATCACACAGAGTCGGACACAACTGAAATCACTTAGCACACACAAATGCGAATTAAGTAAATGATTCCTTCTATATGTGACTTCACTGGACCGAAAGGGAAGAAACCTTCCTTACTGGGTCATTCCATGAGACAGTAGAATATTTAGGACTAGATCACTAGCCTTCTGATGCCCTGTGTGTTTTAAATTTGTCCATTATCACTCTTCTGACCTTCTCTTCCACTGAAATGTAACTCTGACCCTTGAAGTGACACCACTTTGCTTCTATACTATGGAGACCAAGTCTATCCCATTTCCAATCATGCTGCATCACTTCCTTGTCTGGTGTCTATCTTAGAAAGAAACTATCAGGGGCGGTCCTAAGATGACAGAGGAGTAGGACGGGGAAACCACTTTCTTCCTCACAAATTCATCAAAAGAACATTTCAACGCTAAGTAAATTCCACAAAACAACTTCTGAATGCTGGCAGAGGACATCAGGCACCCAGAAAAGCAGACCATTGTCTTCAAAAACAGGTAGGAAAAAATATAAAAGACAATAAAGGAGACAAAGGAGGTAGGGAGGGCGCTCCATCCTGGGAAGGGAACCTTAAGAAGAGAGGAAATAGTCTCGCTGCCGAGTCTGTGGTGAGCCTTGGAAGCACAGAGGGCAACATATCAGGAAGGAAAAATAAATAAATAATTAAAACCAACAGATTACGAGCCCAACAGTAACTCCCCCAACGGGGAAGCAGCACAGACACCTGCATCCGCCACTAGCAAGTGGGGGCTGGGCAGGGAGGCATGGGAGGCGCGGGCTACAGTGCTTTGTAAGATTCAGGCCAGAACACCCTGCGCGTAACCAGAGCGAAATAACTTGGGCTAGCAAACCAGACTGTGGGATAGCTACCACGCGAAAAGCTCAAACATAAGACACTGCCAGGACCATGCACAGAACAAAGGACGGAACAGAACTAGCCGGCTGCAGACCATCCCCCTCCGGCAACAGGCAGCCAGAGACATAAGGGCTGGAAGGGGGCAATAGCAGCCCAAGAGAGACATCACATACCAAAATGCAAGCAGGCTTCGTTGCTAACTAAGACTTCTGGGGGTTCTGGACAGCCATCAGCCCCAGAGAAGGGACACGATCGATACACCCAGAAACTGAGCAGCAGAGACAGGAAAGGCGACCAGTCGCAGCGACTGCACTCGCCAAACACCTGAGCTACTTGGACTGGGGAAGGGCACAAAACACAGGCCCAATCGAATCTGCGCCTCTCGGCTATCTGAGCACTGAACCTGAGTAGCTTAGACGGGGGAGGTACACAGTTCCCAGCGGAGCAACGTAGAGCTTGAGCGGTGTGCGCTGTGAGCAGGGGCAGGCCCAGCGGAGCTGAGACACTGCAAACACACGCCAGTGATACTTGTGTACAGCAACCCTCCCTCCCCACAGTGTGACTGAACAAGTGAGCCTAAAAAAAAAAAAAAAAAAGTGTCCACCACCACCCACCCTGTGACAGGGTGGAAGACAGACACTGAAGAGACCAGCAAACAGAAGAAATTAAACAGAGGGAACCACCTTGGAAGTGACCCCACACTGCCCGAAACACCAGAGAAAGGGCCAGATATATCGTTACTATTTTTACGATCATTCTTTTTTTTGTTCTTGTTGATATTATTGTGTGATTGATTTTGCTTTTCTTTTTCCTCTTCTTTTTTTTAAAACCTTTTTAAATTTTTAAGTCCTCTATTTCTCCTTTAATTTTTATTTTTATAACCTTACTATTACCTTTCAAAAAAAACACTATTTTTAAAGCAAACACCATATATACTCTTTTTGTGGTTGTTGTTGTTGTTTTAATAATTCTTGTGGGTTTGTTTTTCTTTCTTTCTTTCTTTCTTTCTTCCTTTTTTTTTCTTTCTTCTCCTTCTTCTTCTTTTCTTTAATATTGTATTTTTGAAAATCCAACCTCTACTCTGATTTTTAATCTTTGCTCTTTGGTATTTGTTGTCAATTTTGTACATTAAAAAACCCAATCTTCAGTATCCAGTTTTACCTGAGAGCAAGATTACTGGCTTGACCATTCTCTTCTCCTTTAGACTCTCCTTTTTCTCCACCAGGTGGCCTCTGTCTCTTCCCTCCCCCTTCTCTTTCTCCCCAACACTGTGAATCTCTGTGCGCTCCAGACGGTGGAAGAAACTTAGGGAACTGGTTACTGGCTGGATCTCTCTTTCTTCTTTTCATTTCCCTCTTTTATCCTCCTGGCCACCTCAGTCTACTTCCTCCCTTTCCTCTTCCCTGTATAACTCTGTGAACACCTCAGAGTGGTCCAGACTGAGGAATGAAGATAAGGAAGTGACTACTGACTAGCTTGTTCTCTCCTCTTTTGATCCCACCTCATCTCATTCCAGTCACTTCTAACTATCCCCTCCCTCTTCTCTTCTCCATGTAACTAAGTGAACCTCTCTGGGTGTCCCTCAATGTGGAGAAACTTTCCATCTTTAAACTAGATGTTTTATTATCAGTGCTGTATAGATGGAGAAGTCTTGAGGCTGCTGTAAAAATAAAACTGAAAATCAGAAGCAGGAGACTTAAGTCCAAATCCTGAGAACATCAGAGGACTCCTGAATCCAGGGAACATTAATCGATAGGAGCTCATCAAACACCTCCATACCTACACTGAAACCAAGCACCACCCAAGGGCCAACAAGTTCCAGAGTAAGACATATCATGCAAATTCTCCAGCAACACAGGAACACACCCCTGAGCTTCAATATACAGGCAGCTCAAGTTACGCCAAAACCATTCACATCTCATAACCCATTACTGGTCACTCCATTGCA
Source organism: Aepyceros melampus (assembly GCA_006408695.1). Taxonomy (NCBI): domain Eukaryota; kingdom Metazoa; phylum Chordata; class Mammalia; order Artiodactyla; family Bovidae; genus Aepyceros; species Aepyceros melampus. Next base: position 694 of record SJXQ01012715.1, on the reverse strand, counting down.
CTCCAGAGAGAAGAAACCCAGCTCCATCCACCAGAACTCCAACACAAGCCTCCCTAACCAAGAAACCTTGACAAGCCTCTGATACAAACCAGCCTACAGTGAGGAAACTCCATAATAAAGAGAACTCCACAAATTCCCAGAATATAGAAAAGCCACACCAAATGCAGCAATATAACCAAGATGAAGAGACAGAGGAATACCCAGCAGGCAAAGGAACAGGAGAAATGCCCACCAAACCAAACAAAAGAGGAAGAGATAGGGAGTCTACCTGAGAAAGAATTCAGAATATTGATAGTGAAAATGATCCAAAATCTTGAAATCAAAATGGAATACAGATAAATAGCCTGGAGAAAAGGATTGAGAAGATGCAAGAAAGGTTTAACAAGGACCTAGAAGAAATAAAAAAGAGCCAATATATAATGAATAATGCAATAAATGAGATCAGAAACACGCTGGAGGCAACAAACAGTAGAATATCAGAGGCAGAAGATAGGATTAGTGAAATAGAAGATAGAATGGTAGAAATAAATGAATCTGAAAGGAAAAAAGAAAAACGAATTAAAAGAAATGACAATCTCAGAGATGTCCAGGGCAATATGAAACGTCCCAACATTCAAATTATAGGAGTCCCAGAAGAAGAAGACAAAAAGAAAGACCATGAGAAAATTCTTGAGATAATAATTGAAAACTTCAC
>SJXQ01012714.1:565785-611053 GCA_006408695.1 Aepyceros melampus | reverse complement strand
CTGTGTGACCCCATAGATGGCAGCCCACCAGGCTCCCCCGTCCCTGGGATTCTCCAGGCAAGAACACTGGAGTGGGTTGCCATTGCCTTCTCCAATGCATGAAAGTGGAAAGTGAAATTGAAGATGCTCAGTCGTGTCTGACTCTTAGCGACCCGATGGACTGTAGCCTATCAGACTCCTCTGTCCATGGGATTTTCCAGGCAAGAGCACTGAGGTGGGGTCAGTATAGTGTTACTCAGTCATAAAAAGGAATGGAACACTGATACATGGTACCACATGTGGATGAACCTTGAAAACATAATACTAAGGGAAAGTAAGGCACAAAACGCCACATTTTGTATTATTGCTCTTAAAGGACATGTTCAGAATACTCAGTACATGAGACAGGATGTAGATTAATGGTTCCCAGGGTTTGAGAAGGAAAGGGAAAATAGGGAGTGACTGCTTAATGCATGTGGGGTTTCTTTTGGGGGTGATGAAAATGTTTTAGAATTAAGTGGTGAGGATTTCACAGTCTAATGAATATACTAAAACTACCGAGTTTTACATTTTAAAGTGGCACATTTTATAGTTTGTGAATTATAGATCAATAAAAAGTTAGCTTTGAATCTTAGCTATTTTAGAAAAATATTAAATCCTGCTTTAAGTTAGACAAAATATATGTGTGCGTACATGTCTGTATGTGCACGTGTGTACATGCGTGTGCATGCTCAGCCTCTCAGTTGTATCTGACTTTTTGTGACTCCATGGATTGCAGCCCACCAGGCTCCTCTGTCCATGGAATTTCCCAGGCAAGAATACCAGAGCAGATTGCCATTTCACACTCCAGAGGATCTTCCCCACCAAGGATTAAACTCAGGTCTCTTGCATCTCCTGTGTTGGCAGGTGAATTTTTTACCACTGTGCCACCTGGGATGCCCATGTGTGTGTGTGTGTGTGTGTACACATACCCATGCAAACAGAACAAAATCTATCACATGTCCTATGTCAGGTATTTTTGTGATACTTTAAGCTGCCCAGCCGTTAATTCACAAGTTGTAGCATCTTAAAGTTGCAGGGATCTCCTGAGGATACTGGCCCAGGTCAGATCAATACAGGCTGTTGTACCTTTCTTTCTATTACAGGAAGATGCACGAATGTCTTATTTCCAGGAGGGGCAGCAGAGAGCAGAGTACAGTGGTTGCGTACCTCCAGGGTGAACTGAGATAAAACCTTAGTAGCCTCAAGGTTAAGCCACACTCAATTCCAGCTGGAATTGCTTATCTATTTACCTCCAGTTTATAAAATTCCTCCACTTAAGATGACACAAAAGCCTATTTATTCAGTTGCACACACCCTTAAAATTTGGAAATTTGATATGCATATTTTGCCTGTTTTGTAGCAGTAATTAATTGTACTTGGAAAATGTCCCATTTTATGCTTCTCTGAATTCTGTGATCGTTTACTCTCCCCTTGGGCTTCCTTGGTGGCTCAGAGGTTAAAGCGTCTGCCTGCAATGCAGGAGACCTGGGTTCGATCCCTGGGTCGGGAAGATCCCCTGGAGAAGGAAATGGCAACCCACTCCAGTATTCTTGCTTGGAGAATCTCATGGACTGAGGAGCCTGGTGGGCTACAGTCCATGGAGTCACAAAGAGTCAGACACGACTGAGTGACTTTACTTACTTACTTACTTAACATTGAAACTCAGAGTTAAAAAGGGCTTTTTTTTTTTTTTTTAACTTAAAAAGGACATTTTGATTCTCATGGATCCCCGTGAAGGTGTAGTTGCTCTGTCGTGTTCAACTCTTTGTGACTTCCGGGACTGTAGCCTACCAGGCTCCTCTGTCCATGGAATTCTTCAGGCAAGAATACTGGAGTGGGTTGCCATGTCTCCCTCCAGGGGATCTTCCTGACTCAGGGATCAAGTCCATGTATGGAACCCATGTCTCCCACGTTGCAAGCAGATTCTTTACCATCTGAGCCACCAGGGAAGCTCTGTAGAAACTTCTATCACATTCTATCTCAAAAAGTATTTGTCACTTGTCCCCTGGAATGAGCTTTGCATTCCATTCTTAGGGGAAAAAAAGGAACAAAACATGAACTCTTTTCTTTATATGATGGGTACACTTCCCAGCTCTGGTTCCCACAGTTCCAGGTAGATCAGAAATTCTGTAGGAGCCACATCAATACTAAAAGCTATACTGGAAACCCTCCTTACCGTGCTTCTATTTCTATTGAGGCAGTTGTGAGGCAGGGTAATAACTATGCTAAGGAAAAGTAGTTTGATTTAGGGGAGAGTAAGTGAGTGAGTGAAGTCGCTCAGTCGTGTCCGACTCTTTGCGACCCTGTGGACTGTAGCCCTCCAAGCTCCTCCGTCCATGGGATTCTCCAGGCAAGAATACTGGAATGGGTTGCCATTTCCTTCTCCAGGGGATCTTCCCGACCCAGGGATCGAACCCAGGTCTCCTGCATTGCAGGCAGACGCTTTAACCTCTGAGCCACCAAGGAAGCCCAAGGGGAGAGTAAACGATCACAGAATTCAGAGAAGCATAAAATGGGACATTTTCCAAGTACAATTAATTACTGCTACAAAACAGGCAAAATATGCATATCAAATTTCCAAATTTTAAGGGTGTGTGCAACTGAATAAATAGGCTTTTGTGTCATCTTAAGTGGAGGAATTTTATAAACTGGAGGTAAATAGATAAGCAATTCCAGCTGGAATTGAGTGTGGCTTAACCTTGAGGCTACTAAGGTTTTATCTCAGTTCACCCTGGAGGTACGCAACCACTGTACTCTGCTCTCTGCTGCCCCTCCTGGAAATAAGACATTCGTGCATCTTCCTGTAATAGAAAGAAAGGTACAACAGCCTGTATTGATCTGACCTGGGCCAGTATCCTCAGGAGATCCCTGCAACTTTAAGATGCTACAATTGTGAATTAACGGCTGGGCAGCTTAAAGTATCACAAAAATACCTGACATAGGACATGTGATAGATTTTGTTCTGTTTGCATGGGTATGTGTACACACACACACACACACACATGGGCATCCCAGGTGGCACAGTGGTAAAAAATTCACCTGCCAACACAGGAGATGCAAGAGACCTGAGTTTAATCCTTGGTGGGGAAGATCCTCTGGAGTGTGAAATGGCAATCTGCTCTGGTATTCTTGCCTGGGAAATTCCATGGACAGAGGAGCCTGGTGGGCTGCAATCCATGGAGTCACAAAAAGTCAGATACAACTGAGAGGCTGAGCATGCACACGCATGTACACACGTGCACATACAGACATGTACGCACACATATATTTTGTCTAACTTAAAGCAGGATTTAATATTTTTCTAAAATAGCTAAGATTCAAAGCTAACTTTTTATTGATCTATAATTCACAAACTATAAAATGTGCCACTTTAAAATGTAAAACTCGGTAGTTTTAGTATATTCATTAGACTGTGAAATCCTCACCACTTAATTCTAAAACATTTTCATCACCCCCAAAAGAAACCCCACATGCATTAAGCAGTCACTCCCTATTTTCCCTTTCCTTCTCAAACCCTGGGAACCATTAATCTACATCCTGTCTCATGTACTGAGTATTCTGAACATGTCCTTTAAGAGCAATAATACAAAATGTGGCGTTTTGTGCCTTACTTTCCCTTAGTATTATGTTTTCAAGGTTCATCCACATGTGGTACCATGTATCAGTGTTCCATTCCTTTTTATGACTGAGTAACACTATACTGACCCCACCTCAGTGCTCTTGCCTGGAAAATCCCATGGACAGAGGAGTCTGATAGGCTACAGTCCATCGGGTCGCTAAGAGTCAGACACGACTGAGCATCTTCAATTTCACTTTCCACTTTCATGCATTGGAGAAGGCAATGGCAACCCACTCCAGTGTTCTTGCCTGGAGAATCCCAGGGACGGGGGAGCCTGGTGGGCTGCCATCTATGGGTCACACAGTCGGACACGACTGAAGCAAGTTAGCAGCAGCAGCAACACTCTACTCTGTGAATACAACACATTTTTTTCCTGTTCATCAGGGCATTTGGGTTATTTCCACTTTTTAACTATTATGAATAATGTTGCTGTGAATATTTATATATGGGTGTTTGCATAGATATACATTTCCATTTCTCCTGAGTATATATCTAGAGTGTAATTTCTGGTTCATATAGTAACTATAGGTTTAACTTTTTGAGGAATTGCCAAACCATTTTCCATAATGGCTGTACCATTTCATTTTCCTATCAGCAATACATTAGGTTTCTAATTTCTCCATATTCTCACAAATACTTGCTATTTTTTTTTTATTTACAACTTTTTTGACTGTGCTATGTAGCTTGCAGGATTTTAGTTTTCTAAGCAGGAATTGAACTCTGATATGGCAGTGACCCCAAAGAGTCCTGACCACTGGACTGGCAGGGAATTCTCTATTTTTTTCTTTTTTGAAATTTATTATAGCCATTTTAAGTGATATGAAATGGTATCTCATAGTGGTTTTGGTAACTGATAATATTGAGTAAACTCCGGGAGTTGGTGATAGACAGGGAGGCCTGGCGTGCTGCAGTCCATGGGGTCGCAAAGAGTCGGACAGGACTGTGACTGAACTGAACTGAATATTGAGCATCTATTCATGTGCTTATCGACCATTAGTATATCTTCTTTGGAGAAATGTGTATTCAAATCCTTTGCCCCTTTAAAAACTGGGTTATCTTTTGTTGATTTGTAAGAGTTCTTAATATATTCCAGATATATGACTTGCAGTTTTTTCTTCCCATTATGTGAGCTTTTTAAAAATTTTTTTCATTGTATCCTTTGTTCACACAGAAGTTGTACATTTTGGTGAAGCCTAATTTATCTACCATTTATTTCTTTGGTTGCTTGTGTTTTAGGTTTCACACCTAAAATCTACTGCCTAATCCAAAGCCACAAAGGTTTACACCTATATTTTCTTCTATGAGTCTTATAGTTTAGTTGATATCGTGTGTGTGTGTGTGTGTGTGTGTGTGTGTGTGTATTTGGGGGTTAAAGTTTTATACATGGTATGAGATAGGTGTCCAAATTCAAGTTTCCACATGTGGATATACGGTTGTTCTAATGCCATTTGTTGAAAACATTATTCACTCCTCACTGAATGGTTTTAGCAACCTTATCAAAAATCAATTGTCCATAGATATATGGAATTTATTCTGGACTTTCAAATCTATTCCATTAATCTTTTTGTGTATTTTTATGCCAGGATCACTCAGTCTTGACTGCTGTACTTTTGTAACATGAATAGAATAAAGAGAAAAAACCCACGTGATCATCTCAACAGACAGAGAAAAAAATTTGCAAACCTCAATACCCTTTCATGATAAAAAAAGAAACACTCAATAAACTAAGAATACAAAGGAATTTCCTCATTCTGATAAAAGTAATCTATGAAAAACCAGTGCTAGGAGAATACTTAATGGTGAAAAGCTAAAAAGTTTTCCATGAATGTCAAGAACAAGGTAAGGATGCCCATACTTTCTATTTCCTTTAAACATTTTATTGGAGATACAGGGTAATAACTGGGCAACTGGGCAAAAAATGAAATAAAATAACCAGATTGGTAAATAAATAAAACTTTCAGATGACATGATCTTCTATACAGAAAATATGTAGGAATCCACTAAAAATTTATTAGAGACAACTAACATATTTATCAGTGTTGCAAGGTGCACGATCAATATACAATAGCAATGAATGATCTGAAAACAAAATTAAGAAAAAGTCTCATCAGTAGTAGCATGGAAACAAACAAAATCCTTAGGAATACTTTTAACCAAGGAAGTGTAAGAATTATACACTGAATACTATAAAACTTCATTTAAAGAAATTTCAAAAGACCTACATAAATGAAAATAATTAGAAGACTTAATGTTAAGATAACAATACTTCTCAAGCTGATGTGCAGACTCAATACATTACCTATCAAAATTCCAACTCCCTTTATTTTTACAGAAAGGTAATTTGAAAATTCTTGTGGAATTACAAGGGGCTCTGAATAAAGGAAATTATTTTGTTAATGAACAAGTTTGGAGGATTCATACTTTCTGATTTCAAAGCTTACTATGAAGCTACAGTGTAATGGGCTTCCTTGGTGGGTTAGATGGTCAAGAGTTCACATGCAATGCAGGAGACCTGGGTTTGATCCCTAGGTCAGGAAGATCCCCTGGAGAAGGAAAAGGCAACCCACTCCAGTAACCCACTTGCCTGGAGAATCCCATGGACAGAGGAGCCTGCTGGGCTACAGTTCACTGGGTCGCAAAGAGTCGGACAGGACTGAGCAACTAATGCTTTCACTTTCACAATGTGAGAGTGGCATGACTATAGACATCTAGATCAATGGAATAGAACTGAGAGCCTAGGATAAAGCACAGACGTCTATGGTCAGCTGACTTTAACTAGGGGGGCAAACATCATTCAATGAGGATAAGGAGTCTTTCCAGTGTATGTATATATATATTTGTACATATACGCATTATGTATGCGCATGATGAGTGGTTTCTGTCATGCTTGTGTTCAGTCATGTCCCACACTTTCTGACTCCATGGACGGGATCTGACCAGGCTCCTCCATCCATAGGGTTCCCAGGCAAGAATACTGGAATGGGTTGTCATACCTTCTCCATTGTATCTACTGATTATTTGTTAAAGAAAAGGCTCCTTCTTTAGCTTCCGGGAACACTGAGGGGCAAAAGAAAGTGATACACTGTGATACAGCATAGCCTTTTTTCCTTTTTTTAGCTGTTCAGATGAAGGCATTCATTTTCATAAATAAATTTCTATAACTTACAACATATGTGCTATTACCCCTGTTTTACAGAAATAATAATCCTGAGTCTCAGACAGTGTAAGCATTTTACATTTTCTCTAGGAAAATGTGTGGGTCACACGACTTCAAAGTGGCATATCTAGGATTCAGATCTGCATGTAGGACTCCCATGACGTAAGATGTTTCCACTGCACTGAGCAGGACAGCAAAACTTACTAATGTTTTCCTCACATCCTAAGGAACGGTTCAGTACACACTCCAGTCATCAGCCTCTCATGGATGATCGAACACTGTCAAATAAGGATTAAAGGCAACACAAAAGTCAAAGACCCAGTAATGCACTTCATGATGTTTTCACATTTGGTATAGCAAGAAATGCTGCCATAACACTATGATAGCCAGGACAGTTATCTCCAACTTCTGGATACAAATGATACATACCACCATCATCACCATTATAACTCACATTTACTGAATGTCTGCTTTGTGCAAGACACGATGCTAAACACTTATTTAATCACTCACTGTAAAGGTCCTATGAGACTTGTTCTATTGTTAGCACTAATTGCACAGGTGAAGACGCTGAAGGTTAGAGAAAGTATGTAATTTTTCTGTGGTCACATAGCTATTAGCATGTCTGGGGTTTAAACTCTGGTGTACCTGACTCTAAGGTTAGTGTTGTTTCTACTGATAGCTTCTGCAATAAATTAGCTGTATTTTTGCATTATATTCCCCCTCTATCAGAAAGATATAACAAAATAATGGGGTGTATCAAACTCGCTACCTTCATTTTGTTAAATCTACCCCAAGTTTGCTCTGGTTTATTTAGCTTTGGATGCCCTTCTGTGTGATGTGGACCTTTGAATTCTGTTTCCCCACTTTTGAACAGGTGCAGATTATTTCAGGGTTTCAGAGTGTGTCTCCTGTCTTCCTTTCCTATTTCTCTCTCTTCTTCATACTTACCATTTTTCCATTCCTTTCTCCAGCCCCTGGGCTTCCCAGGTGGCACAGTGGTAAAGAATCTACCTCCCAATGCAGGAGTTGCAAGAGATGCGAGTTTGAATCCTGGGTCAGGAAGATCCTCTGGAGGAGGAAATGGCAAAGCTGCTCCAGTATTCTTGCTCAGAACAATTAATGGAGAGAGGAGCCTGGTGGGTTATTGTCCATGGGTTGCAAAGAATTTGACACAACAAAGCATGCATGTGTGAGCAAACACACACACACAAACATTTCAGCCCTAGGACCACACAGGTGAATGGGATCGCTGACTGCTTTGTGATCTGTGCAGATCCAGGAAGATAATATAACTTCACAAACCCTTGTCTTCAATTTTCTCAAATGATACTGAATACTAATTTGTCTTCATGGTTGTTCTATGTTCAAAAGCTTCATATATTTTTAAATGACCCTGGGAAGAATTTTCAACTTTTGTTTAACAAAGAAGAGGGAATTTCCCGAATTTAGGCCATGGAGAATATAGCATATAGCCCTCTGTGAGAACACGTGTGTGTGTAAGGGGGAGGTGTGTGGGTGCAGACATACGTGAGCATGCGTATCTGTATATGTATATTTATGAGTCCAAGCAACAAGAGTGAAGGTTAGTATCTAGCCCACTGTGAGAAGCCGGTGTGTGTGTGTTTATGTACTTGAATGTGTGTATGTGTATATGTGTATTTATGAGTCCAAGTAACAAGAGAGAAGGTGAGTGGAATAGGAGTATCTTTCAACCACTTCACATTTTTCCCAGTGTAGACCTCGGTTAGGGTTCAAGGAGGACAGTGGGAGGGAAAAGTTAGATGGAGGAGATTTCTATCCATTTTTAACCTCTAGTCAAGCCCTTCTTTGATCTATGAATAAAACTACACATCATTTTATAGCACACTAAAATGCAATCATTTGTCAGAAACACAAGGAATATAATGGAAAATAAAAGCATGGGTACTAGAGGGAGGTGGAATAGAGTTTACATGTACTAGGTCTGCAACTTCTGACAAGCTGATTTACATCTCTGCATCTCTGTGGAGTAGAAAATCTAAACTTGTTCAAAACAAGAGATCTAGCCTTTTCCTTCAGTTTCTGGAAGATAATCTTACTTTGCCTGGGTCTTTGGGCTCAGTTCAGTTCAGTTCAGTCACACAGTCATGTCTGACTTTTTTCAACACCATGGACTGCAGGACACCAGGCTTCCCTGTCCATCACCAGCTCCCGGAGCTTGCTCAAACTCAGGTCCATCAAGTCAGCGATGCCATCCAAACATCCATCCTCTGTCGTCCCCTTCTCCTCCTGCCCCCAATACCTCCCAGCAACAGAGTCTCTTCCAATGAGTCAACTCTTCACATGAGGTGGCCAAAGTATTGGAGTTTCAGCTTCAATATCAGTCCTGCCAATGAATATTCAGGACTGATTTCCTTTAGGATGGACTGGTTGGATCTCCTTGCAGTCCAAGGGACTCTCAAGGGTCTTCTCCAACACCACAGTTCAAAAGCATCAATTTTTCAGTGCTCACCTTTCTTTATAGTACAACTCTCACATCCATACATGACCACTGGAAAAACCATAGCTTTGACTAGCCGGACCTTAGTCAGCAAAGTAATGTCTCTGCTTTTCAATATGCTGTTTAGGTTGCTCATAACTTTTCTTCCAAGGAGCAAGCGTCTTTTAATTTCATGGCTGCAGTCACCATCTGCAGTGATTTTGGAGCCCAGAAAAATAAAGTCAGCCACTGTTTCCATTGTTTCCCCATCTATTATGGGACCAGATACCATGATCTTAGTTTTCTGAATATGGAGCATTAAGCCAGCTTTTTCACTCTCCTCTTTCACTTTCATCAAGAGGCTCTTTAGTTCTTCTTCGCTTTCTGACACAAGGGTGGTGTTATCTGCATATCTGAGGTTATTGATATTTCTCCCAGAAATCTTGATTCCAGCTTGTGCTTCATCCAACCCAGCATTTCTCATGATGTACCCTGCATATAAGTTAAATAAAAGCAGGGTAACAATATACAGCCGTGACGTACACCGATTTGGAACTCGTCTATTGTTCCATGTCCAGCTGTAACTGCTGTTTCTCGACTTTCATAGAGATTTCTCAAGAGGCAGGTCAGGTGGTCTGGTATCCCATCTCTTTAAGAATTTTCCACAGTTTGTTGTGATCCACACAGTCAAAGCCTTCGGCATCGTCAATGAAGCAGAAATAGATGTTTTTCTGGAACTCTCTTGTTTTGTCCATGATCCAGTGGATGTTGGTAATTTTTCTGGTTCCTCTGCCTTTTCTAAAACCAATTGAACATCTGGAAGTTCACGGTTCATGTACTATTGAAGCCTGGCTTGGAGAGTTTTAAGCATCACTTTACTAGCGTGTGAGATAAGTGCAATTGTGAGGTAGTTTGAGCATTCTTTGGCATTGCCTTTCTTTGGGATTGGAATGAAAACTGACCTTTGCCAGTCCTGTGTCCACTGCTGAGTTTTCCAAATTTGCTGGCATATTGAGTGCAGCACTTTCACAGCATCATCTTTCAGGATTTGAAATAGCTCAACTGGAATTCCATCACCTCCACTAGCTTTGTTCGTAGTGATGCTTCCTAAGGCCCACTGAACTTCACATTCCAGGATGTCTGGCTCTAGGTGAGTGATCACACCATCGTGATTATCCAGGTCATGAAGATCTTTTTTGTACAGTTCTTCTGCGTAGTCTTGCCACCTCTTCTTAATATCTTCTGCTTCTGTTAGGTCCATTCCATTTCTGTCCTTTGTTGAGCCCATTTTGCATGAAGTGTTCCCTTGGTATCTCGAATTTTCTTGAAGAGATCTCTAGTCTTTCCTATTCTGTTGTTTTCCTCTATTTCTTTGCATTGATCGCTGAGGAAGGCTTTCTTATCTCTTCTTGCTATTCTTTGGAACTCTGCATTCAGATGCTATATCTTTCCTTTTCTCCTTTGCTTTTCACTTCTCTTCTTTTCACAACTATTTGTAAGGCCTCCCCAGACAGCCATTTTGCTTTTTTTCCCATGGGGATGGTCTTGATCCTTGTCTCCTGTACAATGTCACAAACCTCCATCCATAGTTCATCAGGCACTCTATCTATCAGATCTAGACCCTTAAATCTATTTCTCACTTCCACTGTATAATCATAAGGGATTTAATTTAGGTCATACCTGAATGGTCTAGTGGTTTTCCCTACTTTCTTCAATTTAAGTCTGAATTTGGCAATAAGGAGTTCATGATCTGAGCCACAGTCAGCTCCCGGTCTTGTTTTTTGCTGACTGTATAGAGCTTCTCCATCTTTGGCTGCAAAGAATATAATAATCTAACACCATATACAAAAATAAACTCAAATGGATTAAAGATCTAAATGTGAGACCAGAAACTATAAAACTCCTAGAGGAAACAATAGGCAAACACTTTCCGACATAAATCACAGCAGGATCCTCTATGATCCACCTCCCAGAGTAATGGAAATAAAAGCAAAAATAAACAAATGGGATCTAATTAAACTTAAAAGCTTTTGCACAATGAAGGAAACTATAAGAAACGTGAAAAGATAGCCTTCAGAATGGGAGAAAATAATAGCACATGAAGCAACAGACAAAGAATTAATCTCAAAAAAAATACAAGCAACTCCTGCAACTCAATTCCAAAAAAATAAATGGCCCAATCAAAAAATGGGCCAAGGAACTAAACAGACATTTCTCCAAAGAAGACATACAGGTGGCTAACAAACACATGAAAAGATGCTCAACATCACTCATTATTAGAGAAATACAAATCAAAACCACAGTGAGGTACCATCCCATGCTGGTCAGAATGGCTGCTATCCAAAAATCTACAAACAATAAATGCTGGAGAGGTTATGGAGAAAAGGGAACTCTCTTACACTGTTTGTGGGAATGCAAACTAGTACAGCCACTATGGAGAACAATGTGGAGATTCCTTAAAAATCTGGAAATAGAACTGCCTTATGACCCAGCAATCCCACTGCTGGACATACACACCGAGCAAATCAGAATTGAAAGAGACACGTGTACCCCAATGTTCATCGCAGCTCTGTTTATAATAGCCAGGACATGGAAGTGCCAGGGGCCAGCATGAGGAGCTCTGCCCGTGGCAAAGGTCATGAGGAAGGAGGCTTTGGCATACGCAAAGGCGGGATCAATCCTCAGGAAACCCCCTGTTCCCGAGCATCTACCCCCAAAACCAGAGTCTGTTTTATGCTCTCACTTACATCTCTAACTTTATGGTGGGCTCTTCCTCATCACCATTTCTCTCGGAGAAGGAGTTAACTTGCAGCTCCAGTTAATAAAAATTCCTGGGCGTGACAAGAGTGTTCAACTTTCAAACTCCTCTGAAGGTCCTCTAGCCTGCCTGATTAGGTTCGTCTGGCCACATGTGATTGTTTACAGCCTCCCAACCATGAGAGGCATGGGATACTTTAAAACTTTCTAAACACAGACTCTTTTGAGAAGTTAGAAGATTATTAGTATAGTATAACGGGTCGATTAGAAATTATATTGGTGAAGGGTTTTTCACTTGTTATGCCAATAATTGCTGCTAATTCCCTGCCCTGGGTGTGACAAGGGTTTCTCAGGTCAAACCTCTCTGCAGGCAGACTAGCTTCCTGCCACTACGCACATGATTGTTTACTACCTCTCAACCATAAAGAGCACAGAGAGTTTGGAGTATTTTGAAAGTCTTAATTAGCATAGGGCTTTTCTCATTGTTGAGTCAATGATTGCCGCCAGGCCTCCATATCCTTAGGCACCTTGGGAATATATTAATCGATGTATTTGGAATATAGAAAAGGAAATATAGTAGCTTTTGATGTTAGCAATACTAGACTTTTTGAGTTGATGAATTTTCTCCTTTGTTATAGATCACTGTTGGAGAAGGCAGTGGCACCCCACTCCAGTACTCTTGCCTGGAAAATCCCAGGGACGGAGGAGCCTGGTGGGCTGCAGTCCATGGGGTCGCTGAGGGTCGGACACGACTGAGCGACTTTACTTTCACTTTTCACTTTCATGCGTTGGAGAAGGAAATGGCAACCCACTCCAGTGTTCTTGCCTGGAGAATCCCAGGGACGGGGGAGCCTGGTGGGCTGCCATCTATGGGGTCGCACAGAGTCGGACACGACTGAAGAGACTTAGCAGCATAGATCACTGTACTTTGTTATAAATCACTGTGTCCTTGCTATGTAAAAATGTAACTTTATCACTATCTTAAGACTAAATAGATCTTAAGGGGAACATTGGTGAAAGGTTTTCATTTGTTGGGCTGATGTTTTGCTGCTAAATCTCCATATTCCCTGCCCTTATAATGAATATAACTAGCATGTAAGAGAAATAAGTATTAACTTTAAGATTAATCATGTTAAAACTTAGGTTAAATAAATTCCTTTCTTGATTGTGACTCACTACACCCTCACCCTATAGGAATGCAACTTTATTTGGAGGGTGGTGCTTGGTTTGAGAAAAAATCACCCCTGGAAAAAATAAGTTTCCTGGTTAACTGACCATTATCAGAACGGGCCATAAAATGTCAGAAGGCCTCATGGCCAGAAGATGATGTAAAACCCATAAGATCTTTGTATAATTTTATATGAAGCACCTGATTGTGACAGGGGTCAGGTCTGCTGACCCGCGTGTGACTCTGTATTCATCCCTATGTGTAACAAATGTATATAAGCAAACCTGAAAAATAAAGAAATCGGATCAGTTTCTGGAAAGACTGATTCCCCCATGTCGTTTCTTTCTTGTTCTCCGTTTTTCTGGTTGAATTCCCATCTGGGGTGTGGGTATTCACCAAGCCTACTAACTTTGCCTGGGCTTCTAAGATCAGACCGGGGAGGCCTCAGTGCCTCCTCTCCTTCGGGAGAACGGAAGGACGCCTGTGGCCTACGTAGGTGGTGATTGGTATTCCACGTAAACCAAGTTATTCAGCCTCTTTTTCTCCACTAATATTTCTTACTACACTATCCTTTTCTAATCTCTCTTTATATCGGTAATTAAATAAGTTTTCTCCTAGGACGCCTACTCTGTCCCCACCTTCGAATCACCCTGGATCCACCGGGGCTGGACCCTGGCATGGAAGCAACCTAGATGTCCATCAGCAGATGAATGGATAAGAAAGCTGTGGTACATATACACAATGGAGTATTAGCCATTAAAAAGAATACATTTGAATCAGTTCTAATGAGGTGGATGAAACTGGAGCCGATTAAACAGAGTGAAGTAAGCCAGAAAGAAAAACACCAATACAGTATTCTAATGCATATATATGGAATTTAGAAAGATGGTAATGATGACCCTATATGTGACACAGCAAAAGAGACGCAGATGTAAAAACAGACTTTTGGACTCTGTGGGAGAAGGCGAGGTGGGATGATCTGAGAGAAACATGTATATTATCATATGTGAAATAGATCACCAGTCCAGGTTCGATGCATGAGACGGGGTGCTTGGGGCTGGTGCACTGGGATGACCCAGAGGGATGGGATGGGGAGGCAGGTGGGAGGGGGGTTCAGGATGGGGAACATGTGTACACCCGGGGTGGATTCATATCAATGTATGGCAAAAGCCACTACAATATTGTAAAGTAATTAGCCTCCAATTTAAATATTTTTTTTTTTTAAAAAAGAGTGGCTGGAGCACAATAAAACAGTCATTATACTCAACACTGGCTATTGTTTTCATTATTACAGTATGATTCCTTCTATTGCCATTACTACAACTAATAACTCTCTTGACAAACAGCAGCAGTCTGATAAAGTGGACTAAGAACAAGTAAGTATTGTGGCATTGGGGACAGAAAAGGAGTGTAGGCTTGTTCGGGGCATCACACTACAAGAACCTAGGCTAGGTGGAAGACAACTGGGCATATTAGAATTGGGAGGGTTGGAGAAGAAGAATGCAGAGAATTAGAACAATGGGGAGGCAATTCACTATCTTACAATTTAGTTTATCTATGTACTTGTAAAATTTTGTACATTCAGTTCTATATATTTCCTCTTCTTTTGCCAGAATGAAAAAGGTTTTAGAGTTCAGGATGAGAAAAACAAGGGACATTTTAGCATCCCCAAATGGGAAGGGATGTCTAATCATGCATGGAGAAAGAGTATCATGGCTGAAAACAGGTAGGAGGAGTACAGAACACTTCCTCCATTTAAGGAAGAAAACATTGGTAATCTACATAAATGAAAATCAATTTAAGTGGCTTCTTTATTACACTTTTATGGTCTACAAAGTTCCATCATTTTCATGCTGCAGAGTGAATGGTATGTAATGCTATACCAATGATAAATTTTTCATTAGAAGAGAAGGGCAAGTTTTAACTTTTTAATAAGAATTATTTCCCTAGACTCTATCCAGTATTCAAACCATTTAATTTGTAAGGCCATATTCTCATTCAAAAAACTTCAAGTGACACTAATCGGGCTCAGCTATTTTTATTATTAATGTACAAGAATGCTAATCTAGTGTGACTTGACTCTTTAGCTATAATATTAAGGTTTTTCTTTACCCTAAAGCAGAATTTAAGATGAGCAATAAAATTTAACATTTTCATATTATCTACTTACTTTCCTAATGTTACATTCACTGGAGCTTAACTGGCACTAATAAATGGGTCTCTGTTTCAAAGTATACAGTTATTTCTGGGATTTCCAGGGGACTATTCTAATCCTAACATCACATGTAGTGTGACACTGAAGGTGAAATTTACAATAAGAAAAAAAAGCAATTAAATAAAAGACAGAATAACCTAGAGCCTTCTCTACGTTTTACTCTTTCTTGATTTATTATTGTAATAAGTCCTCATTAATGTGGACCTCATAAATTCAAGTTTTCTGATCATTTGGACACAGGCTGGGCTTAAGCTGACCTTGTATTATCCCTGAAGAAAGGCTTTACCAAGCAAATTAACGGTATAAACAGAAATGCTAGAGGAATATTCAAACTACTTAGTAGACGGAATTGTGCTTTCAAATACTTTAATTCCATCCCATTATTACAGTGATTACAAGTGGATCTTATCTTTCATCAAAGCAGGCCCAGCATGATTCTTACTCATCACAAACTACGCAGCACTCCTTTCCACACATTCTACTGTTTAGATTCCTCACCAGTTCAGACTGGTCTCTTGTACAATCAGCCTGAATTAATAGTGATTGACCAACTAACTCTATACTGTAAATCAACTGTTTTCCAGTAAAATTTCTTTTTAAATAGTGACTGACCATTTAGATTGATGTTATGATTTACACAGTAGTCTTTCCTGGAAGAGCTTCATAAATATTATGCTAACATTTAATACCTCCCTTTAAACAGACTGACATTTCTGGTAGATCTCAGAGAAAGAATCATGCAGTGGAGTACGTTACAAGCACATGTTTCAGACGTGTTATTAATACAAAAACACACTACCCAAATGAACCATGACAAGGTTCATAAACCACATAGTCAGAAGTGCCTACCTTTCTTTCAGAGCTAAGAAAATGATTGGAGATTCAAAAATACAAAAGCAATCCCAGTACTGAATCTCAAGGAAATAGGCTTTAAATATTTTCTTTCCTCAAATGTTTCATGACATTATATAATTAGGGGAGAGGCTAAGTGGAAAGATAGCCCAGTAAAGAAAATGGATATTTCATGAAATCTAGGCTAAAGTCTGGATACTGCCAGTATATCAAAAAGAAACTGTCTAAAGTACCTTAGCAGGTACTCTAAAAAGATAAACCTTTGAAGTAGATGGATCCGAAGTTCTAGGTATGCAAGAGATTTGTTAGATGTTTCTAGTTAATTATCACAGTAACCATGTAGGAAGTTTTCATTATCCTGCTTGGACAAAGTAAACACCTGAAGCACACGGGGTTTGTGAAATTGCCCTGTGTTGCCAAGGGTGTTGCAGAGTTGAGAGGAGAACCTAAGTCCTCAGCATCTCCGTGGCCTGGCGGTGGCAGTGATGAAGCAGCCACTGACATTGCTGCTGTTGATAGAAGTGAAGTTGATAGAAGGTCCTTGTGTTAGGACCTAAGTATTTACCATTAACTTTTCACAGATCCTCATAATACAGTGAGGTAGGAGGTTGGCACTATTACTCCCATTTTATAGATGAGGAAACTAATAAAGAGAGTAGCTGGCCTTTGTTAAATCCACACAAATAGTCAGCAGAACTGAGACTTGACCCACAGTCTGACTGTAAATGTTAAGCATTAACAAACTCATCTCTAGCAAACAAAACTGCTCCCTGCCTTTAGCCTTATACTCAGGGAGGTAGTTCAGGAGATTCCTTTTGTCTCACTTGTTCAGTCGCTAAGTCATGTTGAACTCTTTGTGATCCCATGAACTACAGCACGCCAGGCTTCCCTGTCCTTCACTATTTCCTGGAGTTTGATCAAACACATGTCCATTGAGTCCATGATGCTATCCACCATCTCATCCTTTGTGAACCCTTCTCCTCCTGCCCTCACTCTTTCCCAGCAACAAAGTCTTTTCAAATGAGTTGGCCCTTCACATCAGGTGGCCAAAGTATTGGAACTTCAGCTTCAGCATAGGTCCTTCCAATGAATATCTGGGTTGATTTCCTTTAGGATTGACTGGTTTGATCTCCTTGCTGTCCAAGGGATTCTCAAGAGTCTCATTTGAGGTATGGATAAATTCTCAGTTATCTCAGCTGCTAGCATTCCATGCTAGTAAGGTCTGGTCCACAAAGACCAATGCACATACTTAATTCTATTCTATGTAAAACTCACTGAACTTATCTGTTTCATGGCCCTTGACCATAACCCCAACTATAGGCAGTCATCTCTCAAAGGCAAATAAATATTGCTGATAAGGAAGAGGGAAGGGGGAAAGCATGTTTCTCTGTCTTAAAGTGAATGTCCCATGGATGATGGGAGAGAAAGAATTATGAGTCTCATTTTACCGATTTGATACCAAGAATCAAGGAGGCTCAATGACTCACTCAGTGCCACACAGTTAAGGAGTCCAGTAAGTGGCAGGATCAAGATTCAAACCTAGCTTTGTCTATGCCAAAGCTCTTGCCATTTGCATTTCACCGCATGGTTCACCATGTGCTTCAGCACAGGGAGGTACATTCTGGAGCTAGATTGTCTAGGTTTGAGTCCACCCTCTAATGCTTTCTGTCTTGGATAAGTTACCTAATCTCTCTGAGACTTGCTTCTTAGATCTGTTCATAGAACTGATCTCATGGGGTTGTGAAGATTAAGCGAGATAATGCATTTCAAGGAACACACTGATATCCCAGTACCCAGAGGTATGTTCCTCACTTTGGTATTGTTTTCTTTTCTGAGTTCCTGATTCCTATTATCTGGATTTGCACTGTCCAGTAATACCTAATAGCCACATATGACTATTAGATTTAAACCAATTAAAACTACTTAAAATTAAAAACTCAGTTCCTCAGGTACACTAGATACATTTCAAGTACTCAACAGCCACATGGAGCAAGAGCTACCATATTGAGTAGTACAGATTTATAATATTTTCCACATGGCAGAAAGTTTTGCTGGAAACAGAAAAATCACATAGGCTTATATATACACATGTACATAAATACACAGAAAGGGAGCTGGGAAGATGCAAATAAGATCATTGAGGATGGGATAAGAAGTTAAGGGGGAACTTCTGTTTTGTTTTGTAAACTTTCTTGTTGTTTGAAAGGTGAATACATTTATTATTTTGAAAACTAAGAAAACACAAAAGTATTCTCTTTAAAAGTAAGCAACTTTAGGGGAAATAGATTGCTCTCAGGTCTTAGCATAAGAGAAGACTTTCTAAGCAACAGAGAAAAGCCTGAAGGAGTAAGGGCAGGTGGTCTTTATGGTAGAGGATATTCACCTAAGGACTCTGCTCAGTGTCTGGCACACAACAAATATTTGCTACCAGATAAAGTATTAATTGGGCTTCCCCACTGGCTCACTGGGTAAAGAATCTACCTGCGATGCAGGAGACACAGTAGACATGGGGTTCGATCCCTGGGTCAGGAAGATCCCCTAGAGGAGGAAATGGAAACCCACTCCAGTATTCTTGCCTGGGAAATCCCATGGACAGAGGTACATGGTGGGCTAGAAAATGGTTCTGTTGAAGCCAGGGGGAGAGGAGCGTATTTTACTTTCCCCAGATAATAAGGACTTTTGTAAGATAATGTCCTCGAAGAAGGGCTTCCCTGGTGGCTTAGATGGTAAGGAATCCACCAGCAATGCAGGAGACCTAGGTTCAATCCCTGGGTCAGGAAGATGCCCTGGAGAATGGAATGGCAACCCCCTCCAGTATTCTTGCCTGGAGAATCCCATAGATAGAGGAGCCTGGAGGGCTACAGTCCATGGCGTTGCAAAGAGTAGGACATGACTGAAGTAATTGAGCACACACGCATCCTCCAAGGGGCAAAACAGTCCCTTCAGCCTGGCCTTGCCCAGTCCTCTTGGATTCCTAAGCCACAGTTAGAGCAGCTCTTGAAAAATCAGACAAAAACATATCAAGAAAATCACAAGCCACCCCATGCCCAGCGAAAGAAGTTATGAAGCATCCTTCAACCCCCAGGCAAGGGGCCAATGAGCAGGGCTAGTCGTGCTGACTTGCTCGTTACCTTAGAACATCCTGAATTATTCCATGGCTCCTCACCAAAAGGTTGATGGAGTAAAGCAAGAAACAGAAAATCAATTCCAATGAGAACAATAGCTTTTAACTTTTAGATTAAAGGAGAAAAGCTGATAATGCAAAGGCTCTGACAGTTCAACTCCTGTTGGAAGAAAAAAAAAAAGATTACTTCAAGCCTCCTCCTTCCTAACCACTGCTGCTACTTGGCTCTTTCTTGATTCATTTTCCCTAGGAGGAGGTTTTCCTCACCTACTTCTATCCTGGGGGACAGATCAAAGGAGCAATGCAGCTAAAAGCACAAAGTGGATCATTAGTGATTGCCACATTAAGGCTTTCCAGAAACTTTTTCTTCTTACCTTGACAAATTTTAAAAGATGGTAAAACCAGATGCAGCATCAACAGTCTCAAAATGGAAACATTAAATGCAAAGGGAACAATTACTTGCATCCAATCAACCATTTTACTTGGTTTACAGCATTCCTAATTCTCAGGAATTTAAAGAGTAGAATACTCTGCCTCTTTAGAACCCTGGAATAATTGAATGTTAGCCTAACACTTGTTCTGGTGCAATCAATCACTGAGCATGGTGTTGCCTGCCAACACCTAATGAAAGCTGACAGGTTCATTTCTGCTAGGTAAGAGAAGTCAGCTGCCCACCACGGAGCACTACATTCTTTCTAATTAATGCCCACTCATAGATCCAGGGGTTAGACAGGAACATATTATTACTCTGAAAAAACAGAAGTCATGAACTTCCTGTAACAATGGCTCTTAATAACGTTAGTACTGGTAGAGACTTTGGAGAGAGCATCTGAGGCAAACCCATCCATCTTACAGATGAAGAAAATGAGGGTGTGAGGAGGGAGAGAACATAGATCTCATTCACTCATCTCGAGTTGAGGCTGGGACCTAGGTTCATTCACTGATCTAACTTACTGATAAAAGACTGTTTTGAAAGGTCAGCGAAGCACAAGAGATTCACAAACACAGAAGACTGAATTTATGTACTAGTGTTTGAAGTTCACGTTGCTAGATTTGGTGGTAACATTGGTCATAACATTGATAATACAGGAGTACATTTCAAGGTCATCAAGAAGGCCAGGGTTTTTCTTGATCTGTAAAAATGCAAAAAGGGAAGATTGCAGTCATATGCTAAAATGACTGCTGGAACACTCACATGGGTTTCACTTGTGTCCTGTTTCTCCCTTCCCCTCCCTAGGAATAAAGTTTCAGAGCAGAGCCTATTCTTCAGCTATTCATTTCATTTTAGGAGAGAGTAAAGTTGATTTACGTGCTCCTTAATATTCATAAACCAGATCCAGGTGTCTTCTCTCACTCTGGTTAATGTCATAAGTTATCATCTTATATAGTTATTTTACAATGTTTGTAGGACTTTGGCATACACTTAAGAATAATCAATATATTTCTGTGGGATATAATTTTTGTGCCTTTTTACTTTTGATAGAAGATTATTGGTAGAAGTTTGAACACCTGAGGATCCCCTCTTTACCTTGATCTGCAAAATGGGAATGGTGAGAACAGCACCTACCTCATAGGGCTGATGTGAGACTATTAAAGGAGTCAATATTTTTGAAAGCACTGGCAGCACTGCTTGGCAAATGATTTGTTAAATAAATCTGTTACACAATAAAGCATCCAGCTGGCATCGAACTCCAGACCAAATGTAAACATCTGGGGCATGGGTTTTCAATATTGGCTTTATAGCAGAAGGTCCTCTGCAGCTGCTTAGATTCTCTTCCAGACCTGTGGAATCTGAACCTCAAGTGAAGAGAAAATATCGGTGGAAAGTGTCTCTATAGCTTGAGTGTGTGCATGTTTCTATGTGTGTATCCATTTGCCTGCATTTAGACATTTCATAGATATCCCTGTTAAAAACCATTGGTTTAGAAATTGAGACCATGTGAGGCAATTTCTAAATTTCTTTGAAATACTGAAACCTGAACTTACCAAACTGGTATTCCTTTTTAATTCATCAGCACTAACCAATCTTTCCAATTTATCCCAAGTGCAAAATTATTAAAGTGCCCTTCTGACAGCTCTTCTGATCCAGAAAATGGTAAATCTGGTAAATATTTAAAGAAATAGCACATTAAGATGGCATTTCAAAGAGGACTCTGGGAACGGAGAGTTTGGGCCTGTCGTTTAGAACTCTACTGCCTCCTTGCCTTAGTTTTCAAGCAAAGTTCACTATAATACTGCCAGTGCTATATTTATACCTTTTCCTAATTTGCCTTCTTTAGGCTGAAGCATATTTAATAAAAGCTAATTAAAATGTACTTTGAAGGGGAAAGGGGGAGTCATAGTATTAAAGGAAAGGCTGCCCACCATTATAACACTGGTCATTTGAGAATACAGACTTGAAGGTTCTCGAGTCCCTCCCATAAGCCACATTGGTATTTATTAAATCTAAGTTGGTCCTTGATGAGTTTCACTACCCTGAGACACCAATGGAAAATACATTTCCATAGGACTGGTTAGTCCAGACATTTATGTAACTGATAAAATCTACTTGTTCTGCTCCTTTCAACCGTCATATTTTTCAGTCAAAATGTCAGCAGCTGCTCCTAGACACATTTGAGTTTACTCAGTATCACAGTTAGTACTAGAAGGTTTTGCTTCCAGGAACTCTTACGCAGGAAATCAAGCATAATTTTGATATAAAGTGGTTAAAAATTAATAGGCAACAAGAGTTGGATGTGGTACGCAGGCAAGATTGCTTGGGAAACTAATGAAGACATGTTCTGGGACCAGGACAAAGGCAGCTGCCTCACTAAAGTACTAGGGAGAAACAGAGACAAGATCAACTTGCAAGAATGTGGGCAGAAGACTCCCGGTTGTACACTGGATGAGAATCTGCTGCCAATGCAGGAGACTTGGGTTTAATACCTGGTCCAGGAAGACTCCACATGCCAGGGACAACTGAGCCTGTACCCTAGGCTAGGAGAGCCCACAGGCTACAATTTCTGAAGTCCTCATGCCCTGGAGCCCACGCTCAACAATAGAAGCCACCAGGATAAGGAGCCCGTACACAACTAGAGAGCAGTCTCCACTCGACAAAACTAGAGAAAGTCCCTGCGCAGCAATGAAGTCCCAAGGAATTCATATACACTCGTGGCTGATTCATGTTAATGTATAGCAAAATGAATACAGTACTGTAAAGCAAAACAAACTAAAAAATAAAAATTAATTTTAAAAAAAAGAGAGAATGGGGGCAGAGAGAAATTTTGGCATCAGTGTTCAGTATTTTCAACCTTTCAGGTTTCTATGCCAATTCATTTCAGCCGGCCTCCCATTCAAAGTCTCCACACCTCCCTTCATCTGTGTTCCTTGACTCTCCCACCACCAGCAACTTGTAGTGTTCAGCTAATTCCAACCTCTCTTTCATCCCATGGGTAAAAGCAATACTAATCTGAAAACCAGCTCAGGAACTTCTCGCCAGTGTTGGAAAGGGAGGGTAGGAGAAGGAGACACAAATACCCAGACTAACCTAAAAAACAATCACCTTTCAACAGCTAGGTAGCCTATCACAATTACCAAATTTAATACAACTCCTGCCTTAGGGAATATTCTATGCAATAGATATTAATTGCCACAACTTGTAAAACAGCAATCAAATTAAAACCAAGTATAGGAAAAAAATTTTCTTCAAACAACAGTGGCAGCACAACCTTGCTGACAGCATTTTATGTAAAAGGGATAGCATTTTTTTTGGTATTTGAACACTAAGGGTCTATTTAATTTTTTTGAAACGTCCTTCCTACTCATCAGTTCTAGCTCTCATCCAAGACTGATGGTAGATTATTCTCTTGAGGCCACATTCCTGCTCTTTGATGTTTACCAAATAGCTTTAGTCCTGACTCCCTGCTCCTCCATACCCTAACCACTTCTTAGACTAGCAAGGAACAGAAAGTGATGCTCAACCAGAGTGTGAAACGAGCTTTTTAGGATGAGATGTCAATAAGAGATATTTATAGGAGTATGATAGAAAGCAATTCATATACTCGTGTAAGCGTGAGATCTGGTCTCCAACCACCTAGGAGCCATTTTTACAACCACCAGTTTTCATTAAACTCTGTTAGAGAAGTTCTGTGTGTGTGTGTGCACTCAGTTGTGTCCCACTCTTTGTAGCCCACCAGGCTCCTCTGTCCGTGGGATTTCCCAGGCAAGAATACTGAAGTGGGTTGCTACTTCCTCCTCCAGGGGATCTTCCCAACCCAGGGATTGAAGCCATGTCCCCTACATCTTCTGCAATCGCAGGGGAATTCTTTACCACTATGCCACCTGGGAAGCCCAAGAGAAGTTTTATTTTATGTCAAAATAGAAACCAAACAGTATTGTCTCCAAGCATGTGTCGTTGGAACACTCAGACCCTTACCTCTCTATCTAACCTAACTATTTAAATTGGACTTGATGTTCTTGAGGGGCCAGTCTTTCCATTACCAACAAGTTTTAGTTTTGTTTCATTTTTTCCAATCAAAGTATATTAGTATATTGAGCTGTCTATTTCATCTTCATAGCTTTGTTTCCAGAAGCCTACATCTAAATCATTTCAAATGCTTTCCTCACTTATAGTTTCAGTACATATAGCCAGTAGGTTTTAGAAACTCAACAGGTTTTCAATCCCTTTGACTCAAAGGAAAGTGGCTGACAGGTGACTGATGGAGAAAGTTTACACCTATTTAGTAGTCATTCAGTCCAAGAGGCTCCAAACCTTTGTCAGAACAGCTGAAGCAGAACATTATTGAACACTTTCCATAAAATAGATTGAAGGTTTGTCAGGATTTAGTTGCAGTGGGTTTGGTAAGTATAAAATGAAGATGAGTGTGTGTTGCGTGCTCAGTCCTATCTAACTCTTTGAAACCCCATGGATTGTAGCCTGCCAGCTTCCTTAGCCATGGAACTTTCCAGGCAAGAATATTGGAGTGGATTGCCATTTCCTACTCTGAGGATCTTCCCAACCAGGGATTGAACTCATGTCTCTTGTGTCTCCTGCATTGGCAGGTGGATTCTTTATCACTGTGCCACCTGGGAAGGGCAAAACGAAGGCAGACACAGCTAATTCCTTGAATAGATGCTCTGGCACAGTGATCAAAGATGGAACCATGCAGTCCTCAGAGACGAACTCTGAATTCTGCTGGCCAAAGGACATAGCTTATATGCTGCTGATGGAGGCAAAAGACTATTATCATTGTGTGCCATGGGGTGAACCATCCAGCCAACATTGTGGCTGATATTAAATCAGATTCTTCCCCTTTACTCAGTAAAGAAGTAGAAAGCAAGCTCTTCCAACATGAAGAGCATTTCCAGCACCTCTGCTTTTGGTCAATCAGCAGACTGTCATGAAGTATATCCCTAACATACTCGCTTGCATTTACCTCTGAAGCAGACAACAGTTCATAATTATCTGCCAGTGATTTACAATAGCTTTGCTCCTGGTTATCAGGATTACACTTGGATATAAAATGGACTTGATCCTTCTCTTGCATTTTAAACTTTAAAGTAATTAGACAGAAACTGCCTGCAACACTGTTGGTGGGAATGCAAATTAGTACAGTCACTATGGAGAACAGTGTGGAGATTCCTTTAAAAATTGCCAATAGAACTGCCTTATGATCCAGCGATCCCACTGCTGGGCATACACACCGAGGAAACCAGAATTGAAAGAGACACGTGTACCCCAATGTTCATTGCGGTACTGTTTATAATAGCCAGGACATGGAAGCAACCTAGATGTCCATCAGCAGATGAATGGATAAGAAAGCTGTGGTACATATACACAATGGAGTATTACTCAGCTATTAAAAAGAATACATTTGAATCAGTTCTAATGAGGTGGATGACGCTGGAGCCGATTATACAGAGTGAAGTAAGCCAGAAAGAAAAACACCAATACAGTATACTTACACATATATATGGAATTTAGAATGATGGTAATGATAAACCTGTACGCAAGACAGCAAAAGAGACACAGATGTATAGAACNCAAAACGAATACAGTATTGTAAAGCAAAACAAACTAAAAAAATAAAAATTAATTTAAAAAAAAAACAAACAAAAAAACACAATATGTTCAATTAGAGCTATTTCCTTTGGTAAGAGCATTCCAGAAGTGAAATACACATTATTTTTCTGATGTTAGAATTAAAATAAAAAACATGTTTTAAAATTAAAAAAAAAAATATTTGGCTTTCATCATGCAAACTGACATCACAGCTCCCTCACTTGGTGTTGAGTTATGCTCATATTTGAGAGAAAATTATTCCTTTAGTGTGTCAAACTTTTCCCTTCGGTGCATACACCTTCTCCACTTTGTCACTGTGATCATCTCAGTCCAGTTCAGTCACTCAGTCATGTTCTACTCTTTGGGACCCCCTGGATTGCAGCACTCCACACTTCCCTGTTGATCACTAACTCCCGGTGGTTGCTCAAATTCATGTCATCAAGTCAGTGATGCCATCCAACCATCTCATCCTCTGTTGCCTCCTCCTACCTTCAATCTCTCCCAGCATCAGGGTCTTTTCCAATGAGTCAGTTCTTCGCATGAGGTGACCAAAGCATTGGAGCTTCAGCATCAGTGCTTCCAGTGAATATTCATCATCTAAACTGATTTAATTCTGAATGAAAAGTCTGGGGGTTTGTTTTGTTTTAGAACAAAGGACAAAAAATCTGCAAAATGTTTCTATTTTTGTTTTATAAGTTGCCTTTGTTTCCTACATACTCAGTCAACAAATTTAACTGAATCTCCATCATGTCTAAATATTAAAGATTATTTGTTGTTGTTTTGTCACTAAGTCTGTTATCAAAAACTTGGCCAATTTTCTCTTACCGACAGAAGAGGGAGCGAAAGAAAGAAAGACATTTCCCAGATACATGTGGATAACATGCTATTTCATCTTGGCTAAACTTGGTTGGTGGGACCTAATATAAGATAACTACAAACCTGGCCTTGAAAGAGCAACCCATTAGTCAAAAATAAGTCCCAATTCCTGTTCCATTGTCATTTATGAAATGTACTATGTGCTAGCCTTTGCAATCTGTGCTAGAGATGCATTGATGAAAAGCCCCAGTTCCTTCCCCACAACAGAGTTTCTATTGTTCACTGCAAGGGACAGTTGCTAAATCAAGGGAGCTAGGTTGTGACTTGGCAGAGGACATGAGGCCAGAGAAGAGAATTGACTAACAACTGGTCCAAGAAGTAGGTAAGGGGCCCCAGTATCATTGACTGAGTTGGCTGGGAAACTGGATAATTGTAGCACCAGCAGTTTCAACCACTTCTGCGAAGGCCTGACCATTCTCATCATCTACAAAGTGTCTTTGCCTTAGTCAAACCTACATGTGCCACTGTTCATGAAACTTGCTCTTTACTAAACCGAACAATAAAATCCAAGCAATCACATCAGTGCAGACATCTAGCCAGGCCAAACGATTCGCTTGCTTCTATTAATTAACTTAGTAGCTATTTAAAGAATGCATGGTAAAGTCTTGATTAACTGATATGCTTTGGGAATAGGATATTGTAGGTAATTGAACTGTCTAACCAAAAGTTGGACAGAAAGCATGTTTACTGATTTTAATCCTTGTTGAAAATTTACTTTTAAATGTCCAAGGCAAATTTTCAACTCATGTGAGTACAATCTAGTCTACAGAGCTGCATTTTTACGGGGCAATTATGATCATTCGGGATTTCATGGCCATCACTGTGCACATCAGCACTCACTCTCCAGAGAAAGAGATGGAAAATTAAAATGGCTGAGACTGAGGTTTGACCTAAAACTATTTCCTGGAAGCCATTTTAAAGATTGAATTCCTTATACTGGCGTGCAGGGCTTCCTAGGTGGCACTAGTGGTAAAGAATCCAACTGCCAATTCCAGAGACACAAGAAATGCGAGTTTGATCCCTGGGTCAGGAAGATCCCCTGGAGTAGGAAATGGTACCCCACTCCAGTATTCTGGCCTGGAAAATTCCATGGGCAGGGGAGCCTGGTGGGCTACAGTCCATGGGGCCACAAACAGACAAAACTGAGCACACGTATACACATATATTAGCTTGCTTGGGTTTTCCTGCAAGCTAAATTAATAACAACAACAATAGTAATAATAACAACATATTCCAGCTAACTCAGTGTTTTTGTAAGTAGAACCTGCTAAAATACAAACTAGCTGATTAACCTTTGGTAAATAACATGAAATCATCCATAGATCATAGGATCTGAAAGGAGCTTTAATATATATATTTTTTTATATACAGAAGGAAACGGGTCCAGGAAAAGTGAAAAGGACTCAGGCAAATTTCCACAATTAATCTTAGAGCTGAGCTCTACAGCCAGATTTCATCTTGCAAGGATTGATCTGTATGAAAGGGAAAGTGTTAGTCTCTCAGTTGCATCTGACTGTGCGACCCCATGGACTGTGGCCCACCAGGCTCCTCTGGAATTCTCCAGGCAAGAATACTGGAGTGGGTTGCCATTCCCTTCTCCAGAGATCTTCCAGACCCAGGGATTGAACCCTGGGTCTCCTGCATTGCAGGTGGATTCTTTACCGTCTGAGCCACCATACCCAAGGTCAACACTAAGTTCTCTGGGGTTACATTTTCTTTTCTCTCAAAAGGAGTTGTCTTAATGATATTAACTATCTCTTCCAATCCTAAATTTCTTGAATTTTTTCAAATTAAGACTGTAATTATTATACCTGCCTTAGAATGTTTGCTGTTTTTTTAACCAGTTCAGAGGTGTGGGCATCATAATGACAAAGCCTATTTTTGGATTTCTAGCGTCTGCCTCCAATGCGGGAGACCTGGGTTCGATCCCTGGGTCGGGAAGATCCCCTGGAGAAGGAAATGGCAACCCACTCCAGTACTCTTGCTTGGAGAATCCCATGGACTGAGGAGCCTGGTGGGCTGCAGTCCATGGGGTCACAGAGAGTCGGGCACGACTGAGTGGCTTTACTTACTTACTTACTTACTATAGTACCTCAAAATAGACGATACAACACAGAGTGTAGAAAATTGTCACAAGCCACCTTTTATCTCAGAGGTGCACCTAAACGGAACTTTGAAAGATTATGTCTGTTCTGTCCCATGGCTGATGTTCTTTGATTGAAATGCAAATCTGTTTTTTTCTTGAATACCTGATAGTGCTAAGAACTTCTGTATACAAAGGTGAAAATATATGCTTCCTTAATAAGACATTTTATTACTTTCAGTTGGAGCTTTTTAATTCAGAAGGAATACAGGTAGGAAAATTACTAGCTTGACTGCGATGCTCACTAGAAGAAATCTGTCTTTTTTTTTTTTTTTCAAAATTAAAATAACCAAGGTGTTTGCAAATTTACCTTCTGAATATGTTTTCTTAGGCACACAAAGAATAGATATTCAAATTACAGGAAAATGTTACTTTTTAAGTTAAAAGTTTCTCCTTTCAACTTTGAAAAAAGGAAAATGGGCTTAATTATAGGCAGCAGTATATTAAGTCATTCTGGTTGCTCTTTCCCTTGCCAACTACCAGGCATTCTTTTAATATAGCATTTTCAAACAGGCAAAGCCATTGAGCTTTTTCAGTAAAAGCTGGTGAGATTTAGTGAGACTGAAAACTTTTACCACAAAGGTTGTGAAGTTGTAACTACTATGATTCTAAAGGATAGGATTTTGCATTTGACTATATATCAAATCCACAGATGATTCCTGTTTCTTTTCTAAGTACTCACTTTTCAGTATTTACTATAAATTTGTAAGATAGCAAAAGATAAAGATTAGAAGCAATTGTATTTAGTTTCTATACACTGATATACATCTTTGTGTTTCTCATTTTATTTTCACCATTGTCAAAACATTCACTGCATAATACTGAAAAGAATAAACAGCAAGTTTTCCCATTATAATTTTGAAAGGACTAATAGATGCCATGTAGGGCAAGCTGTACTAACATCAGGCATTGACTCTGTAGAACTGATGTTATATGTCTGACATGATTTCACCATTCATATAACAATAAGTAAGGATATAAAGAGGACATGATAATAAATTGGTGATTTCAGAGATAGTATTCAAGGAATATTCACATTTTCCTCTCGAATGTTTGTTTATAAATGTATGAGACAAAATCATACATTCAGTCATTTTTTCTTAAATATGTATCTCTTTCATTTTGCCCATATCTACAGAGACAGATAATTCAGGCTATAAGGAAATCCAGATTAGGACCTGAATTATCTAGATTGGTACTCACTAAGAGTCTCTGTGATGGTAGGCATGTTATCTGTACCATTCAATATTGTAGCCACCAGCCAGTCTTATGAGCATATGGTAGCTAGCTGGTATGACTGAAGAACTAAAATTTTAAATGTTTTAATTAATTCCAATATAAATGTAAGTATCCATATGTGACTAGTGGCTATCATATTGAACAGCACAGATCTTGATTTTTCATATAGAATAATGTCAACCAGTCAGGGCATATTGTGGTAAAGACTGGGCTGAGAGGGGATCTGGATTTAGTTTTCCTGGGTATGAATCCTGGATTCCATTCCTAGTAACTATGCAGATTAGGACAAATTTTAGGACTTCCCTGGTGGCTCAGAGGTTAAAGCGTCTGCCTCCAATGCAGGAGACCCGGGTTCGATCCCTGGGTCGGGAAGATCCCCTGGAGAAGGAAATGGCAACCCACTCCAGTATTCTTGCTTGGAGAATCTCATGGACTGAGGAGCCTGGTGAGCTGCAGTCCATGGGGTCACAAAGAGTCGGACACGACTGAGTGACTTTACTTACTTATATACCCTCTAGGAGCTTCAGTTTTCCCACTTAAAAACTAAGGACAATAATAATAGTCCTACCTAATAGAGCTGTTCTGAAGATGTAATGATATAACTAAAATCCACAGCACAATACCTGGCATAGGGTAAGCACTCAAAGCACAGTGGCTGTTTACTATTATTAATACTTGATCATCTCAAAAATTTCAA
Source organism: Aepyceros melampus (assembly GCA_006408695.1). Classification (NCBI taxonomy): domain Eukaryota; kingdom Metazoa; phylum Chordata; class Mammalia; order Artiodactyla; family Bovidae; genus Aepyceros; species Aepyceros melampus. The sequence goes on along the minus strand of SJXQ01012714.1, from coordinate 580,684 downwards.
TTAATTTTGGGTTATATAGAGATTTTTAATGTCAGCAGTGGTGTCCCAGTGTGTGGCAAACAAAAGAAAGTGCATAGTGGAAAAGAAAAACAGTTCAGGCATTTAAGGAAAGAATTCAACGTTTTTCTCACTGTGACATGTTATGCCACAATGGAAAATTGCAAAATGACTTATAAGAGTTGAGGAAGTTTCAGGAAGAAACCATTGAAATCCCAGGGATTTTAAGACCTATGAGAGTAGGAGAAATTTTCATATGCTATGCTGAGAGGTGCTCTGAAAGTATAGTGATCCAGCAAGGGAAAACGAGGCATGGTAAGTCATTCTTAGGGAAGTTCGACCAGAAATTTCGCCTTCCTTTACTTTTCTAGCAGAAGCTGCCAGGCTCATGAAATGGTCTTTTGTTGAGCAAGAATTCCATGCCAGAGAACAGTATGGCACAGACATATGGTTTTTCCCCAATATTATACCCTTTGTTCTCTAGTAGCAGAATTCCAAATTTTTAGCTCATCTTCTGTTGCCCAGCACAAAGATTTCCCAGTCATCTCTACAACGGACTGTGGCCCAGAGATTAAGTCCTAGTCAAGGGATATATAGGGGGCAGAGTACATAAGCTCAGGTACTTTATTTCCTTTACCTTACTTCTTGTTGACTAGAATGGCTGGAGGAAGTCCCCTTTGACCATGAGATATCCTTCAGAGTGGAGGCCAGACATGGAAGAGCTCTGAAATCAATAAGTTAGACCATAACAGGCCTCCTGTGTACCTCTGCACTTGAGACAAGCTACTGTTTAAAGTGAAAGTCACTCAGTCGTGTCTGACTCTGCAACACCATGAACTACACAGTCCATGGAATTCTCCAGGCCAGAATACTGGAGTGGGTAGCCTTTCCCTTCTCCAGGGGATCTTCCCAACCCAGGGATTGAACCCAGGTCTCCTGTATTACAGGCGGATTCTTTACCAGCTGAGCCACAAGGGAAGACCATTGTGTTTAAGCTACTCTTATTTAAGGCTTTGTATCCCTCTCAGCTAATCCTAACTAAGCACAGGTAATATAGTGTAGATTGTGTACACAATCTCTTTCCGATAAACAAAACTTCGAAGGCAGATTTGCTTTAGTTAAATCTTATTTTAAAAGTGAAGGACACTTAATAGAGGGTACTCAAATAAGGATTTAGTGGACTTTGAAACATCCTATACAGGATTCAGGGAACGAGCCAAAACTGAAATAGGCTGCTTAAAGGACAAATAAAGAGAGGATAACAAGGAAATGCAGAACTATGAATGCCATGGAAAATGTAGCACCAACTTACAGTAGCTACCTGTTGAAAAGCAAGAGAAATGGAAAAGTGAAAGTTACATTTTTCAGAGTACCTAATTTCTGCTTCCTAAAAGCCTCCTTTTTGGATGAGATATTTAAATGTATCATGCTGTATATATGGGCAAAAAACAGGATTGTTTTTCTGCCATGTAACACTGCTGCTGCTGCTGCTGCTAAGTCACTGCAGTCGTGTCCGACTCTGTGCGACCCCATAGACGGCAGCCCACCAGGCTCCGCCGTCCCTGGGGTTCTCCAGGCAAGAACACTGGAGTGGGGTGCCATGTGACACTGGTGAACTTTAATGAGGACTATCTGCTATAGAATATCTACTGTTGAGTACACAGTGCAAGTACTTGGCGGTATATTGTGGAAGCAAAGCAGTGAAAGGTCTCCTAACAATTTTATCCTATTAGAATGAAAGAGATTTCTTTGAGCTACTCTTTGAAGGAACAATTAGTATTGCATTTTAGACAGAAAAGATAATTAATCAGAACCATTTTTAGGACAACTTAGTGGCTTTAGAATACAATAGCTATTTGGTTTATTATTTTTTAAGAACTAAGAACTTGTAGAGTTTTGGGACAAAGTACTCCCACAGGTCTATAAAAAGAAATCAATAGTTTACCTGAAATTAATACTAGATTTGCTATTCAAAGTGCAGGGAGTATTTAATTTTAAAGAGCCATGTGTGAGTATTGACATTTCATCTATATAGATACAACTTTATTTACTATAGTAAAAGCATATTAATGTTGATTTATTTAAATACTTCAGTGAAGTGGCAGTTCAGTTTAATCAAATAACAACCTAATTGGGTTATGTTTGATTTAAAATTTCAACTATGAGATTTGTTGAACGCTGAATTTAGGAAAGTTATAATCATTAAAAATTTACATTATGTACTGAGGCTATACTGAGTTTAGTGGCAAATTTCCAAGCAGCAGACCTTTTAAAAGACTAATTGTCTGTGACTATGTAATTCCCTCAGTGCTGAACAGGCCTTGCCATTGACTTGCAAATATGAAGTTAAAATACTACCCAGAGCACAGACAAGAAAAAAGTGCCTAAAATTTAGGAGAAGGGGAAAAAGAGTATTCCTATATGTGTTTCTTCCTAATTTCCAAATTGTACATTCTACAATCATCATAACACCAGCTAAAAATATGTTTTGTAAGTTATGTCAGCACACTCAGAAATTCACTCAACTCTTTTCAAATTTGCTATATATTCTAAACACAGGATGCAACACATCCCTATAAAACCTGTAAAAAAATGCAATTATTGTGAGAGAAGGGGTATCAACATAACTGAATTGTTCAGATTCTCTTGAACAATTTTGCGCTCTGTAGTGGCGTGATTAGTAAAGAACCTGCCTGCCAATGCAGGAGACATAAAGAGACTGGTTTGATTCCTCAGTCAGGAAGATCCCCTGGAGGAGGGCTTGGCATCCCACTCCAGTACTCTTGCCTGGAGAATGCCATGGACAGAGGAGCCTGGTGGGCTGCAGTCCAGAGAGTCACAGTCAGACACAACTGAAGCAGCCTAGCACATGTACCCATTCAGGCAAGGTCATAGTAAAGTTTTATCAAGTGGAGAGGGAAGCAAGAAGTTTACAGATTAAAAGAGGATTTTGGAATGAAATGAAAAAAGATAACTGCTTTTCATCAAGGGTGATATAAATGCCCTACAATTTAGATATCTTTCTCTAATTCTCAGTTCAGATGAGAAAAGCATTAAGTCTCAAGACCTGTGGTGCCTAACAGGGTAGCCATTTGGTTAATAATATGTGGCTATAGAAAACTTGAAATGTGGTTAGTGCAACCAAGATGCTACATTTTAAAATTTTTATTAATTTAAATTTAAATTACCACATGTTGCTAGTGGTCACTGTATTAGACAGTGCAGACCTAGCAGCTTGATCAAATTCTGTTTTGTTTTGTCTTCAAGACAACTTTATACATGATAATGAAAACACAGGTTCCTCTAAACCTGTACTGTCCAATATGGCAGCTGTTAGTGACACATGACTGTTGAGAACATTAAATGGAGAAGGCAGTGGCATCCCACTCCAGTACTCTAGCCTGGAAAATTCCATGGATAGAGGAGCCTGGTAGGCTGCAGTCCATGCTAAGGGTTGGACACGACTGAGCGACTTCCCTTTCACTTTTCACTTTCATGCACTGGAGAAGGAAATGGCAACCCACTCCAGTGTTCTTGCCTGGAGAATCCCAGGGACGAGGGAGCCTGGTGGGCTGCCGTCTATGGGGTCGCACAGAGTTGGACACGACTGAAGTGACTTAGCAGCAGTGCAAATCAAGATGCACTGTAAGTGCAAAATGCTGCTGGGATTTATGTATTTGTACGAAAAAATGAGTGTACTATAACTTATCAAGAATCATTTATACTGATCAATTGGTGAAATTATGATATTTAATACATATGTCAATTATTAGCTTAATTTCACCTTTAATGTTTTTTAATTTGGCTATTAGAAAATTTAAATAATATATATAACTAACATTATATTTCTGTTGGATAGTACTACCCTAAACAAACCAGGCCAATCATTTAGTTCACTAAGCATGAAAAAATATATCAATGGAAAAGCATTGAAAAAGTATTGCAACTATACGCCAATAAAATTTTAAAAAGTAGTACTGCAAAATTCTGCAGTTCTTTGACTGATTTTTCCATTGTTAAATGAGCTCTTTCTTTACCAAGTGCCTCATGACACACGGCATGAAGATCTCATTAATAACTCAAGGTGAAATAACTTGTCCTCTTGCAGCCTTGGTTCCTCTGCCATCTCTACTTAGATTGTCCCAGTGGACACTCTTCCTGGCATTGTCTCTACTCCTTTTCCCCCCACTTTGCTGCCTCCTCACCTCCTCATTTCTGCCTTAGGTTTGGTCTCAGTGGTGGTCTGTGTAGTTGTTTCCAAAATAGATCCTTCAGGTTGTTGAGTCACCATTCTTTGGGTTTCCTATTCATCTGCCATTTCTTTTTCTCTCTTCCCTTTCCCTTCAATCTATTGACTCTCAGAAGAGTTTATTTTCTGAGACTAACCAGGTTTTAGGCATGACTTGACACCACAGATTTCCTGTGATGCCATCCAGTCTTTCTTGGTGAAAGACAGTGACAGCTCTTTTTCAATTAGCATCCCCATTTTTTACCAGGCTTCTCTGGTGTCTCAGAGGATAAAGCATCTGCCTGCAATGCATGAGACCCGGGTTCGATACCTGGGTTGGGAAGATCCCCTGGAGAAGGAAATGGCAACCCACTCCAGTATTCTTGCCTGGAGAATCCCATGGACAGAGGAGCCTGGTGGGCTACAGTCCATGGGGTCGCAAAGAGTCGGACACACTGAATGACTTCACACACACCCCATTTTTCATCATCCCTTCTCTTTTTCCAAAGTATGCTGATTGAATCAGGGGAGACTCCATGGCCTACTCACAAATTCTAAAGTGCTCACTCTGAAAAGAATTAAGCTAGAGCTGGCACTTTTAAATAAAAAAGAAATTTCTTGTTATAATAGAAGACAAGCAAATGAGGAGGTATTCACACTTAATTACTTCTAAAATCTTCTCTCTGGGGCATAGGAATCTTACATCATTAGCAGCTGGACTGAAAACCATAACGGCCAAGCTAATATCAAAATTTATTAACCAGAAAGAAATATTTCAGGGAATTGAATTCCCCTTCTTGACAAAAATAAATAACTAGATTAATTAGTTAGAATAAAATAAAAGCCTTTTTTCTGTTTTATTGGCCAAACAACACACTAGTCTTACACAGAGTAAAATGGCATGTCAAACATACAAAAAATGTTCAGAATTATTAGAGGTCTGAAAGCAAAAGGAAGTCTGAAGGAAATACAAGTTACCAAAGCTGTAATAATATTCTGATATACTAATGAATGGTGACAAATAAATATGTCATCTTCCAAGCAAAAAATAAAATATTCAAATTAAGTTCTAACTTCAAAAAAGGAACTCTCTATATGAGGAAAGCATACAAGTCGCTGTATAAGATGAGATATAAATGGCACCAGAAACACCTCTCATTCCCCTTTCTCCTGTGCCATCTAGTACACTACATCCTCTCCTAAACCCAGACACACACAGACATACACAGCCACCTGTACCTTCTTTAGATAATGTAGAATGAAGCAGCCTATTAAGGTACACCTATTACCAGGGAAGACAGTTACATTAAAGAAATCTCAACCCTTACCACTTAAATTAGGCTTTCAGTTCTAATTCCCTAGGAGAGAACAGAGTCCACGCTGGACTGAAATGTAGACAGTTACATTTTGTTAGACATGAGAGGACAATATAGGTCTGGTTATGCTTCTTCACATGTGAAGAAATCATAGCAGGAACTCTAGATATTCAGGAGTAAAGGAGAGGACAGGGTGAGAATTGTGATCATATGAAAAGATTTGATCCAACAAATAGGAGAAAGGAAGAAGACTAAGAGAGATGAAGAAATGCCCCAGAGACAAATTGTTTGTGCTGGTCTTTTACTAGGTCTGACACTCCAAAAATGCCTTAATGCTTATGAGGGTAAAAACAGTGGAAATCGCACAATGAAAGATGGATGGCTTCTACCAGAGGAACAACTAGAACACGAAAGGAAATAACACTATGTTCAAACCTACCAGTAAGCAAGACTTACACTCCATTTTGATGGTCACCAACCTGTTGCATTTAAAATTATAACAAGTTCTTAGTGAGTCAAATATAATTTATTTCTTATTAGAATGCATTGGATATGATGCAGGGACTGCACGAAGACAAGAATGAGAGACAGAGAAGAATCAGCACTTGGATTTACCAAGAAGCGAGAGACAAGTTCAATCTGGAATTTCAGCGTTACTGCCAGTGAAAACTATAAGAATGGGTAACTGAAGTTTTTTAAACACCAATAACCAGGTAAAGAGAAAGATATACAAATTGTAATCCAGGGAGAAATTAAGATGAGAACAACTCTTATCCCACTCTGGGACATGGGTGAGGGTCAGTTGGTTCTGGGACATAAAAAATTTTTCCTGAGTCAGACTACTACTCTTCATGGTGGTTTCCACTTATTGGTTGGTTATTTTCAGTTTTGCTCTCCATCTGTTTTTCAGAAGAAACATGTGTATGTTCATGCAATAGCCAAAGTAAAAACTACCATACATCTGTGGCAAGGAGTATGTTCATAGATTTTTTTAAATTGTATTTTGCTGTTGTTTTTAACTATTTTTTGCCAGGACATGGAAGCAACCTAGATGTCCATCAGCAGATGAATGGATAAGAAAGCTGTGGTACATATACACAATGGAGTATTACACAGCCATTAAAAAGAATACATTTAAATCAGTTCTAATGAGGTGGATGAAACTGGACCCTATTATACAGATGAAGTAAGCCAGAAAGAAAAACACCAATACAGTATACTAACGCATATATATGGAATTTAGAAAGATGGTAACGATAATCCTGTATGTGAGACAGCAAAAGAGACACGGATGTATAGAACAGTCTTTTGGACTCTGTGGGAGAGGGCAAGGGTGGGATGATTTGGGAGAATGGCATTGAAACATGTATAATATCATATTAGAAATGAATCGCCAGTCTAGGTTCGATGCAGGATACAGGATGCTTGGGGCTGGTGCACTGGGATGACCCAGAGGGATGGTATGGGGAGGGAGGAGGGAGGGGGGTTCAGGATTGGGAACACGTGTACACCCGTGGCGATTCATGTTGAAGTATGGCAAAACCAATACAATACTGTAAAGTAAAAAAATGAAATAAAATCTGAAAAAAAAAACCCAAATATGTACATGACAGAGTCAAATAAAAAGAGTAATAGTACAAAAAAAAGCACACAAAGATATTTAAGAGTTAAGAGAATTGTATGATTAAATTATGCTGGTTAATGGTATTAAATAAGAAATGAGTCACATGTGAACTCATAGTATCTATATTTCTAAAAGTGTCAGTTCACTTTGTGTTAGTAAGAACATTTCAGGAAACAACTGTTCTTTCGGGAAGAAAACACATTTAGATTTATAAACACATGTATTTACTCATTTATTTTCTGAATGTGTGATTGAATAAAAAAATACATGTTATATTAAATGAAATTCTTACAAAATCTCAAACTTATCAACTTGCAAATGATGTGTCTACGATTGTTACCTTTCTAGTATGTACAATTCTCTTGGCCTGGGACAGTAGTTCTCAGTCCTGTGTAGACATCAAAATTGCCTGGAAACCTTTACTATATTCCCAGGCGCCACCTCACTCCAATTAAGTCAGCATCACTGCAGATGGGGTCCAGGGAATCAAGTCTTCAAAAGGTCCCAGATGGTTCTAATGTACAGCCACGGTTGAGAACCACTGACATAAAAAATAGGATATTCCTAGGGGATAGGACATACCTAAAGTCATCCTCTTCAAGGGTTTGGTTTCTTTTACTATAAAAAATATAAACTTATCTTTGAAATGAGATTTATTTATTCCAAGGCTTGCACAAGTACCCCAGAGAATCAGAGACGTAGGATACTGACATGAAAAGAAAGCTAACCTCGGTGGTTATCTACTAATAGTTATTGTTAGCTGTTTTTTTTTTCTTTTTAATCTGATATTTGCTATTTTCTAATCATTTATTTCTGTGTCCTTCTCACATTAAAAACACCTGGTTAACTCAGACACGGCTCCACACAATGTCTTTTAAATGATCTATATAGATAATTTGGAAAATATGGAAAAATTCCCTGGTGGCTCAGAGGTTAAAGTGTCTGCCTCCAATGCGGGAGACCCGGGTTTGATCCCTGGGTTGGGAAGATCCCCTGGAGAAGGAAATGGCAACCCACTCCTGTATTCTTGCTTGGAGAATCTCATGGACTGAGGAGCCTGGTGGGCTGCAGTCCATGGGGTCACAGTCAGACACGACTGAGTGACTTTACTTACTTACTTACTTACTAAAATTTCCTAACCCAATTTCTCAGAAATAACTTGGATTCCATCCAGTACTTTTAAAAGCATACTAAAAAAACCAGACTTACAAAATTGAAAGCATATTGTATACATGTATATAATTGTGTATATGTTTATGTAAGCATGAGGCAAGGTGTGAAAAAAACTGACCAAACTGTTAATATTGACTATATTGTTTGGGTCACGGGAAGATACCATTTGACTTGCTAAAATGTGATGTGACTTACTATAGTGAGCATGCATTAGAGGTAGGAAGAATAAAAATAAAAAATAAAGAATGTTAAAAAAAATTAGTGGGGTATAATTGATTTACCATGTTGTATTAACTTCAAGTGTACAGCAAAGTCAATAAGTTATATGTATATCCACTCTTTTTTAGATGCATTTTCCCTATAGGCTATTACAGAGTACTGAGTAAATTATTCATGGGAATAACTTGAGTGCTTCATATACTATGGAGCCATGAGAGCCTGGAAGACTTAATGTACCTTCTTCCTACTTAGCATCTAATCTAATGAATGAGATAAGGCTCAAGCTCTTGGGAGAAGAAAGTATTCAAGTTTTTCAAAGCCAAACTTTCAAAGGAGGAGACATCAAAGGCTATTCAGTCAAACTTAATTCTTAAAAAAAATTTCAAACTTACTAACAAATGTCCCACTTTAAAAAGTCAACTACTACGCTTCCCTGGTGGCCCAGAGGTTAAAGCGTCTGCCTACGATGCAGGAGACCCGGGTTCGATCCCTGGGTCGGGAAGATCCCCTGGAGAAGGAAATGGCAGCCCACTCCAGTACTCTTGCCTGGAGAATCTCATGGACGAAGGAGCCTGGTGGGCTATGGTCCACGGGGTCGCAAAGAGTCAGACATGACTGAGCGACTTCACTTCACTACTACTCCTACTATATGACTACTAAGCCTCTATTGACAAGAACAGTCCCTACACCATCCTCTCCAAAAGCAAACCACATCCAACCTTTGCTCTATTTCTTCTGATGTTTACCTCCTCCTGTTTAAACTATACACTTACACTGTTATTTTAACTTTTATTAATATAAAAAACTATCTGCTGAATTCTATTATGAGAATTCAGCTTTTCTAAATGTTCCCTTCATCCAATACATACACCACATATGGCTAAGTCAATACAATGTTTACACTATTATGATTATATAACATTATTTATAGCTGAGCTGCTCAGTTTTTTTCATTACCTCCTTTTTCTTGTACTATGTAAAAAAATTGGAGTTCATTAATTGTCTCATGTTTTCATTTCCTTAGTTTTTTTTATGTACCAAAATTAAGTCATCCCAATTCTCTAAAGAATCAAAACACCTCATCTGAATATGCATTCAAAGATATCAGTATGCTATCAATGTCATATTCTTGGAGGATTGGACCTGGTGTCTCTGAGTACAGATCCTGAGTGGTTAAACTTCTCCAAAGAGGAAACATTCAGCCTCCAAGCAGAATGAGAGAAGGGAAAGCCCTGCCAGGGTGGGGGGCAGGGCACTAGATGCGAAAAAGACCTGGGATGGGGGTCGAAGTCCTTGTTTTCAGGCATTGCATCAGGCAGCCTCCTTTCAGTCTCGTCCTGTGCCCTGTCTGAAGAACTATTTGATATTCCTAGTTTTGAACGTTTCTGGGGTTCTCTGGTAAAAATGTGACTGCTTCCTGCTTCCCAATCCTCCTACTTTGTAGACTTAGGTTTCACTTATTCAAGGTCTGTTGAATTAGCATAACACTTGTCCATCTGCTGTTCAACTTCCAACTTTCTTTTTGCCATCTGTTTGGTGTCATCTCCTCACCAGCTGAGGTGGTTTTCTCCTTTGGTAAGCTATGCCTTTTTACTTTGTTGTTGTTGTTGCTTCTATGCTTATCCATGATATTGGATGATAATTTTCTTTATCTTTCTCTCTTTGTTAAAAATTATTTATTTTTAATTGAAGGATAATTGCTTTACAATAGTGTATTACTTTTTGCCATACATCAACATGAATCAGGCAACATGAATCAGCGCCCTCCCTCTGAGTCTCCTACCCCATCCCACCTCTCAAGGTTATTACAGAGCCCCAGTTTGAGTTCCCTGAATCATAGAACAAATCCCCATTGGCTATCTATTTTACACATGGTAGGGTATATATTTCCATGCACTCTCTCCATTCATCCCACCCTCTCCTTCCTCCCTTTTTTTAACTTTTTTGATATCAAGTTAGTGGGTTTAGAAGATGGAATGGAGGGACATGCTCAAATTCACATCAACATGTAAATAAAGCTCATTTATCTAAAAATACTATTCAAATACTACTTAAAATAGTATTAAGACTCTGGAAGTTCCAGTAGGTTTAAATCCACAATATTTGCAAATGACAAAATTAGGTCCAGAGAGAGTCCATTATTCCTAACTCTTGGTTCTGTGCACTTTCCATTTATCCCACTGACTCCCTCAAAGGTAAAGACTATCTTCTCCATTGTTTTGATATTCTAATAAGTGTTTAGAGCTTCCTCTCAGTATTCTGAGTACAAGGTTTAATGGATTTAGAGGCCTGGGTATTACAAGTTGACTAATTGCTTTAAGAGTGATTTCTTTTGCCAATTTTTAAACAGTACTCACCCCTAGGTATACATACAATGAGGAATACATAATTAAAGTACTGCAGTTTATATTCATAAAATTAGACTTAGTAACTCTAGAGTCTTAGTGTGTTATTACTAATTAGACTTGACAATTTCAAAGAGATTATAACTCTTTGATGGTGGTTGGGAAACTGTGGCTATTTCCAGGATGAATAGAACAACCAAAATATGAGGCAGGCAAAATTTCATTAGTCAGTTTAAGAACTCTATGGCAATAGCTTCCCATCCATCTGAATGTGTAAGAGTAAACTCAGATGCCTCCTGACGTAGAGAACAAGAAAAATACCCAACTGTCTCCTAAAGATAAACTGATAGTCGGACCATAAAGAAGGCTGAGCACCGAAGAATTCATGTTTTCAAACTGTGGTGCTGGAGAAGACTCCTGAGAGTCCCTTGAACAGCAAGGAGATCAAACCAGTCAATCCTAAAAGAAATCAACCCTGAATATTCATTGGAAGGGCTGATGCTGAGGCTGAATCTTCAATACTTCGGTCACCTGATGCAAAGAGCCAATTCAGAGAAAAAGACTCTGATGCTGGGAAAGATTGAGGGCAAGAGAAGGGGACAGCAGAGGATGAGCTGGTTAGATAGCATCACGGATTCAAGAGACATGAGTTTGAGCAAACTCCAGGAGACTGTGAAGGACAGGGAAGCATGGTGTGTTGCAGTCCATGGGGTCGCAAAGAGTTGGTCATGGCTTAGGACTGAACAATGAATAATAACCATGGCTCTGATTCCTCATTGTAAGGATTTGGGGGAAAATCACTTGGGCTATGATATTAAAGCAATAACTGGTTAGAGAAGGGAATGGGGAAAGGGAAAAGGAGGAGGGACTATTTTTCACAGCAGTCATAAAAAGGTAGTGAAAGAGGGGCAATGGAAGAGTGGATTGGAAATGGAAACTGGCTTCCTTCCTTGCCTAAACAGAAGGTTTTAGGACAGCGTTCCCTGATCAGTGTTTTGAAGAGCACTGGTTTGCTAAGAATGGGTTCCAGGTTAGCCAACACATTGATCCCCTTAGTCCTTGGGGTGGTTGAACAGAATCTGAGGCAACCAGAGAATCTGCTGGTCTGTGATATCTGTCAGACACATGCACACACACACACTTTTTATTCTTTATGTGCTCTGATGTGGGAAAAAAAAAATGCTGGCAATCATTGTCTTTAAAAGATCAAGGGATAACTACAGGCAAAAGTTGACCTAGAACCCACTGATAGATATGCTGGGAATTGTGGGATATTACCCACAGGTACTGCCATCCCCTTTAAAGCCACACAAGACAGAGAAGTAGTATTTGCTGTTGTGCAGATTTGGAGTTGAGGATGTCACTGATCTAGCAAAATAGCTGCTTATATCATTGTATAGAGTTGGCCTCCCTTTACTAGTAAAGGCTCTCCTTAAGGGACTTTCCATGGCTCACTTCACATGTTTATTCTAATATTTCCATTGTATCCTCTCTGGTTTCTTTAAGCATAACTTCATTACTCTTAGTAACAGCCCCTTTGTATCTTTTACTAAACTAAATCAATCTTTTCTCTTGCTAATGTTTGCACAATTGGAGACATATGTAGAACTTACCCCCAAGCCAAGTTTATGTATTTTATTCTTTTAGTCATCTTTATGAATTACCCACTCTCATTCTTTAAGTCACAGAAATCCCATTTCCTCATACTATTGAAATGTGAATTTTTTTCCACGGATAGGACATTGTAGTTTATAGATATTGAACCTATCTTATATTCCCTCTCTTTCTTTTTTAATCTGCTACTTTAAGTAAGATGGGAATTCAGAATGATAAATTTCAAAGGGTACATTCCTACAGGGATATAAAACACAGACAGAAGGCAAAGGTGCAAAGAAAGAACTAGAATTTAATGCAAGATGTAGACAATTAACCTTCTAGCACCAGGACCCACAATCGTGTGCCTTGAGAAGATGATATAACTACACTGTTTTTCTACAAAAGTAGTGTGATGAGATAACCAAACACCATGCATGCTTCCTCTGCCTCAGTGCCCTGCAGTCTAAGACATAAAGGTCCGGAGAGTGAGAATGATTAGAGAGTAAAGTGGGAGAAAAACCAGGGCAGTATAGTGTCAAGCAATGCAGGAGAAATAGTGCTTCAAGAAGACATGGTTAGCAAGGTCAGATATAAGCAAGAGGTTAAGATGAAGACAGAGAAGTCACCAGTGGATTTTATACCACAGTGGTCATGGGTGACTTCACTAAAAGCTGTTTCACTTGGTTGGAATGGATGGAGTTGAGATTCCAGTGGATTCAATAGCAGAAGTGTGAGCATGATATGTGTCCTGATCAGAGGGACCGCTTTGGGGCAGTTGCTGGGGGATCAGTGCATTTTTAAAAGATGGAAAACTTTTGATGAATTTCTCTCTTTCGTGGCCATGCTTTCTCAGAGCTTATTCTAAAAATGTTTCACCATAGTCTTAACAACCATTATGACAGCATAATACTTTTGCAGAAGTTGCCTCAAGGAAAAGTCTGTTCCCCTTCCTCCACCCCTAGCTATGTTCACAAGCCAGTTAGAGAGGGGGAAATGGAGTCAATGATTGTGAAAAATGCTTTCAAGTTATTCCATGATAGGGAGAGAGAAGCAGGACTGTGATAAGGGAGAATTGGAGGTTGAGGGTTTCATTTGCTTGTTTCTTTAAAATAGGAAAGAACAGAGCATGTTTGAATGCCACTGAAAGTGTTGCAGTCAAAAGAGGAATGAAGGTGATGGGATCCAGAGCACAAATGGCAGGGCTGGCCTTTGACAGGGGCTTGAACTCTAAAGGGAAAACAGAGCATGGATGTGGATTTGGGAGAAAATAGCCCTTAAAGGGCCACTATGAATATTTCTGTGAGTTAGTAAATGTGACTTTCCTGGCCTATTACCTGGCACATGGAATATCTTTGATATATAATACCACTTCGTCTGCCGCTGCTTACCCTGCCATCTCACACTCTCTTGTATCTAGATCACACTCCTTAGTCTGGGACTGCTGACCACCTGTAACTCTCCAGAATTTCCTCTCTTCCTTCACTGACAAAATTCCTTTACTCTGTTGAGGCCCATCTCTCATCCATAAGCCCCATGTGTCTTGCTCAGTACTACCTCACAAGATTATCTCAGTTTACCTACAGTCATAACATCACCATCTTCCCCACAATTTATTCCCTTTCAATCCGACTATTAATTTTGACATTAGTGAGTAACATCCCACAAGTTCACACTGAGGTTTTTTTGGTTACTGTCTATTTATACACTTCCTGCTCCCCTTGCAAATTTTCCATAGTCCTTTTATCTTCTAGGAAATTAGCAAGCAATATATACCAGCAAAGTTGTACATATTATTCTTCACAAAAAGAATGACTCCATCTTCTGAATGACTGTGTTTCCCAGAAGCACATGCAAGGTTAACATGAGTTAAGGAGTTCCTCCACTATCTATGGTGAAAGTACTGTAATTCTGTTTTTTTCTGTTTTGCTTCTTTTTTAGCTTTACTGAGATATAACTGGCACACAACATTTTAAAAGTTTAAGTTATACAATGTGACAATTTTATGCACATATACACAGGGAAATGGTTTCACATCTTTAACCTCATATAACTTACCATTTTGTTGTTGTTACAGCAAGAACACTAAAACTCTTTCACAGCAACTTTTAGGTACACAATACAGTACTGTTCACTGAAGTCACCATGATGTACGTTAGATTCCTAGAACTCATTGCTTCTGTAACTGAAAGTTTCTACCCAACAGTTACCCATTGCCTTCAGCCTTTAACCCCTAGCAGCCAGGATTCTACTCTCTTTCTAGGAGTACAATGCTTTTAGATTCCACATATGAGGTCATATAGTATTTGTCTTTCTATGTCTGACTTATTTCACTTAGCATAATACCCTCAAGGTTCATCTCTGTGTCACCAAATGGCAGGATTTCCTTCTTTCTATGCCTGAA
>SJXQ01012714.1:551372-565499 GCA_006408695.1 Aepyceros melampus | reverse complement strand
TTATGATAATATATAATATTCAGTATAATATTCCATTGTGTATATATATGCTAATATATGGGCTTCCCTGGTTACTCAGTGGTAAAGAATCTGCTTGCCAGTGCAGAAGACATGGGTTTGATCCTTGGGTCAGAAAGATCCCCTGGAGGAGGGCATGGCAACCTACACCACTAATCTTCTCTAGAAAATCCCATGGACAGAACAGCCTAGTGGGCTATAGTCCATAGGGTTACAAAATACTCAGACATGACTTAGTGACTAAAGAACAAATACTAAAATATACTGTTATATATTCAGCTCACTCGCTCAGTCATGTCCAACTCTTCGTGACTGCATAGACTGCAGCACACCAGGCTTCCCTGTCCATCATCAAATCCCAGAGCTTGCTCAAATTCACGTCCATCGAGTCAGTGATGCCATCCAGCCCTCTCATCCTCTGCCATCCCCTTCTTCTCCTGCCTTCAGTCTTTCCCAGCTTCAGGATCTTTTCTAGTGAGTCAGGTTTTTGCATCAGTTGGCCAGGTATTGAAGCTTCAGCTTCAGGATCAGTCCTTCGAATGAATATACAGGACTGATTTCCTTTAGGGTTGACTGGTTTGATCTCTTTGCATCCCAAGTATATAATAGATAATAGTCCATTTTATACACACACACACACACACACACACCACATTTCCTTTATGCATTCAGCCATGATTAGACACTTAGGTTGTTCCCATGTCTGGGGCTTCCATGGTACCTCAAACAGTAAAAAACCTGCCTTCAACACAGGAGACTTGGGTTCGATTGCTGGGTCAGGAAGATCTGCTGGAGAAGGGAATAGCAACCTACTCCAGTATTCTTGCCTGAAAAAGCCCATGGACAGAGGTGCCAGGCAGCCTACAGTCCATGGGGTTGCAAAGAATCATGCATGACTGAGTGACTATCACTTTGATAAAGAATATACGAGTGAAGGTATCTCTTTGAGATAGTGTTTTGTTTTCTTTAGATATATACTCAGAAATGAGATTTCTGGATCATATAGCTTATTTTAAAATTCTATAGAATCTCCATATGCTTCTCCATAGTGGGTATACCAATTTGCATTTGTACCAATTGTGCACAAAGGTTACCTTTCTCCATACCTTTGCCAACTTATCTCTTGTATCTTTGATACTCATCATTATGACAGGTGTGAGGTAATATCTCATGTGATTCTAATTTGTTCTCCCCAGCTGATTAGTGATGTTACCTACCTTTTCATGTATGTGTTCAGTTCAGTTGCTCAGTCATGTCCAACTCTTTGCGACCCCACGGACTGCAACACGCTAGGCCTTCCTGTCCATCACCAACTCCCGGAGTTTGCCCAAACTCATGTCCACTGAGTTGGTGACCTGTCCATCACCAGCTCCCGGAGTTTACCCAAACTCATGTCCATTGAGTTGGTGATGCCATTCAACCATCTCATCCTCTGTCATCCCCTCTCCTCCCACCTTCAGTCTTTCCCAGCATCAGGGTCTTTTCCAATGAGTCAGTTCTCATTAGGTGGCCAAAGTACTGGGGTTTCAGCTTCAGCATCAGTCCTTCCATGTGTGTGTTAGCCATTGCAAATATAATATTCCCGGTCTGGTCCCAAGTCCACAGCCTTGACTGAACAGAGAAATGTGCCCCAGGAGGATCAGGTCTGGCAGTGAGTCCCTGCTGCCCTGCAATGCCTATACACCCTGGTCACTCAACTATTGGTTGTAGAACACCACCTGTCTGTCAATCACATTTCATATGGTCCAAAGAGATCGACCAGAGCACCAGGCCAGCCCTGGGCAGGTGGGGTTAAGCTTTGAAAGGTCTTATAATTGAGACATTCACAGACCTTCATTTTTTCCCTTTCTATTGTATATTACTATCATGCCTAGCTGCAATAGCTCCAAAAGCATGCTCATGACCAATTTTTGTGAATAACATTTGAGAGTTCAAATTCATATCATAAAGATGTTATTGTCTGTCACATTAATGAGATTTCAAGAATCCTTCAACATGTGAGTTCTTGATAGTAACCAGCTCTTCAGGTGGTTATTATGTCAAGGTATGTGCTTGACAGAAATGAAACTCTTCCCCAAAATCCTTACGGATTAAAAAATATGGAGTATTCCAAAGACAAATGTTTCTGGAATGTTTCTTTAAGTTAGTAAATGGGTCATTAGTAAACTAGCCAACTAAATGTCTTGCTAATGTCATTTTACAAATCTGGTATTTATTTGGCTGGTGTGTATATCTGTTCTGGATAGCAGTTGTTGGTTTTTTGAAAACTCCAAAATATCTGGAATTATTCCATAGAAAGAGAAGTCAAGACTAGGTTGAATAATTTATTATTTCTAATTTGCTAACTAGCTCTGTGATCTTGGCTAATTAGCTTTAAACTCTCTGTGTTCTTATTTACTACAATCTTAGGGGATTTGGTTTGGATCCATGGTTATGTGTGCTCCAAGGTATTCCCAGAACAAACATTGCAAACTGCTGGGAATAAAGGGAGTATTGAACTAATGAGAGGTTTAGCCTCCAATTAAAATAAATAAATTTATATTAAAAAAAAAAGAAAAGAGAAGCCATTAGTTAAGGTAAAGCACCTTTCTCATCGACACTGATCAAATTCCTTTTAGTTTTCTTTTTTGCTTTTGTCTCATTACCAAAAGAATGATAATGATGTTTCATGAACTTACATGCGGGCCATAGTTATTGGAAGGAGCCATATAAACTATATGAAATGCTGGATTCAGAAATGAGAGATTCATACACAAACAGGGACACTATATTACTGTATTAATGCATCATAGCGATATTTTGTAATACCTGTTCAGTCCAAATATTTGATAATGTTGGATTGAAGAAAATAGACAAGGCATGTTCAGTAAATGTAAGTAAGAGTATAAAATGAAAAGAGAAAAATTTTATCTTCCTCGTGGGATAAAAGGAACAAATTATTTTGGAATAATCTATGTATAGGGATGTGTTAAACACAAATGGATTTATATGATTTTCCCTCTTTAACCAGTAAATCCTTTTTTATATTATATTTCTGTGAATAAATGAGACTATAAAAACAAACTGGATTCTCTTGTTTTAACGAACATTAGATCCATAAGATATATATATATATATATATATATATACACATATATATATATACTTTGAGAGCAGAGATAAGAATTTCTGCTTGAAATATGTTTTTTTTAAGTAGTCCTAATGATGTGATAGAGTAATAATTAGAGTTATATGCTCTCAAATAAAATCATATTAAAGGATTCATTTGTTTTAAGTGAGTAAGTTTGTCTTCCTCTTTGGATAGTAAGCAGTCAGAAAAAACTCGAAAAATATGTTTTGAGACTCCTTTCTTTTCTTCTTGGATCCTACTTAAAGATAAGAAGACTAAAGAGTGTGTGAAACTGATAACAGTTCTAAGCAGGAGCAAAACAAGATCTCTTGAAAGAGTTTTTGTCTCTAATCCCCCTGCAATACACAGTGGAAAACATTGCAAGTTCATTTTCAAATGTCACCACAGAGAAAAATGGTTGAGAAAGAAAAAGCCCAGTGTGATAGCAGTAGGCATAGAAAACACATTTCCATCTCTCAAAAAAGATATCATCTCTGCTACTAAAGAAAAAAAAAAGTGTGAAAAACAGCATAGCAACTCTACTCACAAATCAGAAGTTGGAAAGAAGTTACAAAGACAACAACTAATGAGAATCCCTTGCCAAGCTTATAACTACTCCATCTCTGTCAACATCAATATGCTGTATTTCTTATCGAACACCACCCAACACACCTCCCAGAAGCTATCTGTTACAAGGAAATTGAATGGAGAGTTGTAAAAGCTTGCACTTAATGGTAAAGATTCCTCTTTGTGCTTTTGTTTGTAGAATTATATCCCTTCTATTACACCAGTGAATTTTTCAGAAACCGTCACTTACCCCCAAAAACAACAAAACCAGCAACATCTAATTTTCCTGATCTTTGTTATCAACATTCACTCCTTACCTGTTTCTGAACCTCTAAGCAATAATTTGATCTCACATCATTTGTGATTATTTAATCATGTCCTAGGAGAGGGCAATGGCACCCCACTCCAGTACTCTTGCCTGGGAAATCCCATGGGTGGAGGAGCTAGTAGGCTGCAGTCCATGGGGTTGCTAGAAGTCGGACACAACTGAGCGACTTCACTTTCCCTTTTCACTTTCATGCATTGGAGAGGGAAATGGCAACCCACTCCAGTGTTCTTGCCTGGAGAATCCCAGGAACAGGGGAGCCTGGTGGGCTATCGTCTCTGGAGTCGCACAGAGTCGGACACGACGGGAGCAACTTAGCAGCAGCAGCAGCAGCAGCAGCAGCAGTCCACATATAGAATTTTGTGTTATTATTTCTGTCCACATTATGGTCTTACAGTACTATGTTATCTTGTGCTATTTTACCCATGGCAAAAGCATATTTATATCTATCTCCACTTGGTAGTATCCAATACTAAATCCTGAGGGTGGGCTTCGGAAAAAAAAAAGCGTAACATACATCTCATGTAAAGATAAAATTTGGAAGATGAAGAGACTATTCATAGTTCTAGGTTAAGAGCAGAATTTGACTAAGTCTCCCTATATTGTGCATTGCCAAGATGCTTCGAGATGTGTGATAGGTAGAAAGCTTTTTTGAGTGGGAAAAGTGCTGAATGAGAATTTGATTTTTACATTAAGGACTGTTCTCATTAAGTGAGCTGTTAGATCCAGGACATTCAATAAAACAAGGAAAATACTCTCCTTTCGGTCATAAGTTCCCTTTCTGTTCTTTAAACCTTATTTTAAAGAAGCATAATAATTGCCAAGTACATGAAGAGGTGCATTGCACAGTTTTAGTTAATCATGTGCTATGTACAGCCCGTCAAGTATGTTCTGTACCCTCGGCATAAAGTCAATATCCTTGAAAATATTTCAGAAAATGATGATAATTGAAACTGGAAAAGTCAGTTTTAGGCACTGAAGTTTGTAGCTAGTAAATTAATTTCTATAATGCCACTCTTTTGAAATAAACAAGCATTTACAATACTACCTGCTCCTGATAAAATGAAAACAAAATATACTGATGTTGCCAAGAGGATTTCTTACTCAAAGTCTGTTCTATTTTTTTTATTCTTCTTCACATTTTATTGACTACTTGAAGTAATGAAACCTGGAATTAGAAGAAATTTTTATTTGCCTAAGGGTCTGTGTTTAACATTTCTTTCAAACTTATCTGATGTTCTTTGGAATCCAAACTGAACAGAAATTAATGGAGTAAGCTTCCCTGATAACTCAGTTGGTAAAGAATCCACCTGCAATGCCGGAGACACTGGTTCCATTCCTGGGTTGGGAAGATCCGCTGGGGGACGGATAGGCTACCCATTCCTGTATTCTTGGGCTTCCCTTGTGGTTCAGCTGGTAAAGAATCTGCCTGCAATGTAAGAGACCTGGGTTCGATCCCTGGGTTGGGAAGATCCCCTGGAGAAGGAAAAGGCTACCCACTCCAATATTCTAGCCTGGAGAATTCCATGGACTGTATGTTCCATGGGGTGGCAAAGAGTCAGACATGACTGAGCGACCTTCACTTCACTTCACTTTGTAAAACTGCCGTTATATATTTATTGAGATGCTATTTTGTGTTGGACACTGTTTTACGTCCTAGAGATTCAGCAGTGAATAAGCAAACAGGTTCCCTGTCATTAGGAAAGTAAGATTCTATCAGAGAACACAAAGAATAAACAGAATAAGAATTAATTGTATAATATAATTTCAGGTAGTAATGATTGCTATAGAGCAAAATGAAGTAAGTTAAACTGTTGGAGCGAGAAGGTACAAATTTGGTCAGGGAAGGCATCTGATTAGACATTTGACCAGAATAAAGAATGTGAGAGAAGATTCACAAGTTTCATAGCTCTGAAATGTATTCTTTTCTTAACCAAAAATCTATTAAACGTTTATCATGCATCAGGACATACCTAAGGGTAAGTGATTAAAAAAAAAACAAAAACTACTGAAATCTGGCTTTCTACCTTCCAAGGGCTTACAGTCAAGTGGGCAGAGAGACACAAAACAAGGACTCTGATTATTATACTGTGATTAGCTCTATAAAGGAGGACAGTGTCAGCCTAATAAAATGATAAAATAAGAAAGGTTGCCTTAGGTTACTCACATTCTATCTCCTTTTAATGTTCATTTCCCTTTCATTTAGTGCTCTCTTTTCTTTCTTTTTTTTTTTTTTCATTTTCATATATAGATAAATCAGCTTGCAGGCAGTGTCACCAATATTCAGTGGCCTTAGCATCCCCTGATCTTAAACTGTAGAAATCGACCTGGAAGCATTTCAGATTTTAGAACTTTTCTGAGTCCTTTTCCACAGGNGTTGGACTGTGAAGAAGGCTAAGCACTGAAGAATTGATGCTTTTGAACTGTGGTGTTGGAGAAGACTCTTGAGCGTCCCTTGGACTGCAAGGAGCTCCAACCAGTCCATTCTAAAGGAGATCAGCCCTGGGATTTCTTTGGAAAAAATAATGCTAAAGCTGAACCTCCAGTACTTTGGCCACTTCATGAGAAGAGTTGGCTCACTGGAAAAAAACTTTGATGCTGGGAGTGATTGGGGGCAGAAGAAGGGGACGACAGAGGATGAGATGGCTGGATGGCATCACTGACTCGATGGACGTGAGTCTGAGTGAACTCTGGGAGTTGGTGATGGACACAGAGACCTGGCGTGCTGCGATTCATGGGGTCACAAAGAACTGGACACGACTGAGCGACTGAGCTGAACTGAACTGAATATTCCCAGGTATTCTGGGGCACCATTTCTTTCATTTCCCTGTAATATTAGGGGTTTTCTGTTCATGTATCTGTCTTCCATCCTGCCTGTAAGGTCCTCGAGAGCAAAGGTTGTGTGTTTTCGTCTCTGCATCCTGTGTCTCCTGGCACAGAGAAGGTAGCCTAGAGGTCGATTGTGCCTATTATCTCAGACCTGAGCCAGGCTCCCACAGAGGTATCTGAGCAAGGCCCTAAGAAATGAGGCAGAGTCAGCCAAGAAGGAATTTGGAAAGCTCTTGTCCTATTTAAGGAAAGATGCTCGTTGCTTTTGCCCTTGGGCATGTCTCTTGAATTCCTTACTATAATAGGATCACTTGGCCCTTTGTGTCTGACATCCATGGATTCTGCAATGAGGAAGAGCAACAGACACACCCATCCTAAAACAGCAGTCCTGTTTTACATGGTTTCACCAGTGGCTTGTGCCACCATCAGAGATGATATGGGAGGGAGATGGGCTTTAATTAGCTATGCTCACACCCTGCAAAGGATTTACAGGCAAGCGTGGAGCTTTGAGAACACCCTCCTGAGCCCTATGTGTGCCATCAGGCACCTTTTCATACTTATTGCCCTCTCCTGGGAGAGGGCAGCAGGTATTCTCTAAATACCCTGGCAACTATAATCTAGCCCCTCAGGGGATCTCTTCCTACTCCTCTTAATATTATTCTTTATGAACACATTTGATCTCTAGTGTGGCCTCCCTCATCCTAGGTGATTGAAATTAAATCAGGAGCCTTTGGCTCTATTTTCAATCAGCAGCTGTATCTGGCTGTTGCATCCTTGAATAAACAGGTGGGTTTAACCAATTTTACTAAACATGCCTTTGCATTTTGATGATATCATGTGAATTTCTCAGCAGGTTTTGTGAACACAAGGGGGAAAAGTTCAGATACGACTTTGAATAGAGAAGGTCACAGTGTGATGGAAAATATTTAAGATACATTGGCACTGATACATATTTTTGTGTTATGTTCTTAAAAATGTCATGTTTGTGAGAATCAAAAAGTCACCTGGTTTACAAAATCAGAGACCAGGTGGGTCGATATCAGAAAAGAAAATGGTTCTATTGAAGGATTTACACATGCAAATATTTTGCCTTTTTGCATCAAGAAATAGAATAACTAAGGTCAAGGTATTAAGCTGATAATGTCACAGGTCACCCTCCATGCACGGTTCAGTTCTGCTGGGCCCTTTCCATGTACTTATTCTTTTTTTTTTTTTCTCTTCAGATTTAATATGAATTCTTTTTTTTTTTTAACTTTACAATACTGTATTGGTTTTGCCATACATTGACATGAATCTGCCACAGATGTACATGAGTTCCCAGTCCTGAACCCCCCTCCCCATATCATCTCTCTGGGTCATCCCAGTGCACCAGCCCCAAGCATGCTGTATCCTGTATCGAACATAGACTGGTGATTTGTTTCTTACATGATAGTATACATGTTTCAATCCCATTCTCCCAAATCATTGCACCCTCACCCTCTCCCACAGAGTCCAAAAGTCTGTTCTATACATCTGTGTCTCTTTTGCTGTCGCACATACAGGGTTATCATTAACATCTTTCTAAATTCCATATATAAGTATTAGTATACTGTATTGGTGTTTTTCTTTCTGGGTTACTTTACTCTGTATAATCGGCTCCAGCTTCATCCACCTCATCAGAACTGATTCAAATGTATTCTTTTTAATAGCTGAGTAATACTCCATTGTGTATATGTACCACAGCTTTCTTATCCATTCATCTGCTGATGGACATCTAGGTTGCTTCCATGTCCTGGCTATTATAAACAGTGCTGCGATGAACATTGGGGTACACATGTCTCTTTCAATTCTGGTTTCCTCGGTGTGTAGCCCAGCAGTGGGATCGCTGGATCATAAGGCAGTTCTATTTGCAATTTTTTAAGGAATCTCCACACTGTTCTCCATAGTGGCTGTACTAATTTGCATTCCCACCAACAGTGTAAGAGGGTTCCCTTTTCTCCACACCCTCTCCAGCATTTATTGCTTGTTGACTTTTGGATCGCAGCCATTCTGACTGGTGTGAAATGGTACCTCATTGTGGTTTTGATTTGCATTTCTCTGATAATGAGTGATGTTGAGCATCTTTTCATGTGTTTGTTAGCCATTCGTATGTCTTCTTTGGAGAAATGTCTATTTAGTTCTTTGGCCCATTTTTTGATTGGGTCATTTATTTTTCTGGAGTTGAGCTGCATAAGCTGCTTGTATATTTTTGAGATTAGTTGTTTGTCAGTTGCTTCATTTGCTATTATTTTCTCCCATTCAGAAGGCTGTCTTTTCACCTTGCTTATAGTTTCCTTTGTTGTGCAGAAGCTTTTAATTTTAATTAGATCCCATTTGTTTATTTTTGCTTTTATTTCCAGTATTCTGGGAGGTGGATCATAGAGGATCCTGCTGTGATTTATGTCAGAGAGTGTTTTGCCTATGTTCTCCTCTAAGAGTTTTATAGTTTCTTGTCTTACGTTTAGATCTTTAATCCATTTTGAGTTTATTTTTGTGTATGGTGTTAGAAAGTGATCTAATTTCATTCTTTTACAAGTGGTTGACCAGTTTTCCCAGCACCACTTGTTAAAAAGATTGTCTTTAATCCACTGTATATTCTTGCCTCCTTTGTCGAAGATAAGCTGTCCATAGGTGTGTGGATTTATCTCTGGGCTTTCTATTTTGTTCCATTGATCTATATTTCTGTCTTTGTAAATAGAGACCAAAAGAAATCAGGAGCAGCAATACTTATATCAGATAAAATAGACTTTAAAACAACGGCTGTGAAAAGAGACAAAGAAAGACACTACATAATGATCAAAGGATCAATCCAAGAAGAAGATATAACAATTATTAACATATATGCACCCAAAGAGAAGCACCACAATATGTAAGACAAATGCTAACAAGTATGAAAGGGGGAAATTAAAAATAACACAATAATAGTGGGAGACTTTAATACCCCATTCACACCTATGGACAGATCAAGTAAACAGAAAATTAACAAAGAAACACAAACTTTAAATGATACAATAGATCTGTTAGACCTAATTGATATCTATAGGACATTTCACCCCAAAACAATGAATTTCACCTTTTTCTCAAGTGCTCACGGAGCCTTCTGCAAGATAAATCACATCCTGGACCATAAATTTAGCCTTGGTAAATTCAAAAAAATTGAAATAATTCCAAGCATCTTTTCTGACCATAATGCATTAAGATTAGATCTCAATTACAAGAGAAAAACTATTAAAACTTCCAGCATATGGAGGTTGAACAACACACTTCTGAATAACCAACAAATCACAAAGGAATCAAAATATGCATAAAAATGAATGATAATCAAAGCACAACAACCCAAAACCTGTGGGACACTGTAAAGCAGTGCTAAGGGGAAAGTTCATAGCAATACAGGCATACCTCAAGAAACAAGAAAAAAAATCAAATTAATAACCTAACTCTACACCTAAAGCAACCTAACTCTACACTAGAAAAGGAAGAAATGGAGAACCCCAGGGTTACTAGAAGGAAAGAAATCTTAAAAATTAGGGCAGAAATAAATGCAAAAGAAACAAAAGAGACCATAGCAAAAATCAGCAAAGCCAAAAGCTGGTTCTTTGAAAGGATAAATAAAATTGACAAAACATTAGTTAGACTCATCAAGAAACAAAGGGAGAAAAATCAAATCAATAAAATTAGAAATGAAAATGGAGAGATCATAACAGACAACACAGAAATACAAAGCATCATAAGAGACTACTATCAGCAACTATATGCCAATAAAATGGGCAATGCGGAAGAAATGGACATATTCTTAGAAAAGTACAACTTTCTAAAATGGAACCAGGAAGAAATAGAAAATCTTAACAGACCCATCACAAGCACGGAAATTGAACTGTAATCAGAAACCTTCCAGTAAACAACAGCCCAGGTCCAGACTGCTTAACAGCTGAATTCTACCAAAAAATTAGAGAAGAGCTGACACTTATCCTGCTCAAACTCTTCCAGAAAATTGCAGAGGAAGGTAAACTTCCAAACTCATTCTATGAGGCTACCATCACCGTAATATCAAAACCTGACAAAGATGCCACAAAAAAAGAAAACTACAGGCCAATATCACTGATGAACACAGATACAAAAATCCTTAACAAAATTCTAGCAATCAGAATCCAACAACACATTAAAAAGATCATACACCATAACCAAGTGGGCTTTATCCCAGAGATGCAAGGATTCTTCAATATCCACAAATCAATCAATGTAATACACCACTTTAACAAATTGAAAAATAAGAGCCATATGATCATCTCAAAAGATTCAGAGAAAGCCTTTGACCAAATTCAACATATATTTATGATAAAAAAAAAAAAACTCTCCTGAAAGCAAGAATAGAAGGAACATACCTCAACATAGTAAAAGCTATATATGACAAACCCACAGAAAACATTATCCTCAATGGTGAAAATTTGAAAGCATTTCCCCTAAAGTCAGGAACAAGACAAGGGTGCCCACTTTCACTGCTACTACTCAACATAGTTCTGGAAGTTTTGGCAACAGCAATCAGAGCAGAGAAAGAAATAAAAGGAATCCAAATTGGAAAAGAAGAAGTAAAACTCTCACTGTTTGCAGATGACATGATCCTCTACATAGAAAACTCTAAAGACTCCATTAGAAAATTACTAGAGCTAATCAATGAATATAGTAAAGTTGCAGGATATAAAATCAACACACAGAAATCCCTTGCATTCCTATACACTAATAATGAGAAAATAGAAAGAGAAATTAAGAAAACAATTCCGTTCACCATTGCAACGAAAAGAATAAAAAACTTAGGTATATATCTACCTAAAGAAACTAAAGACCTATATATAGAAAACTATAAAACACTGGTGAAAGAAATCAAAGAGGACACTAATGATGGAGAAATATACTATGTTCATGAGTCAGAAGAATCAATATAGTGAAAATGAGTATACTACCCAAAGCAATCTACAGATCCAATGCAATCCCTATCAAGCTACCAGCGGTATTTTTCACAGAACTAGAACAAATAATTTCACAATTTGTATGGAAATACAAAAAAAAAAGAGTACTTATTCTTCGCCAGTCCAGGTTTGATGCAGGATGCAGGATGCTTGGGACTGATGCATGGGGATAATCCAGAGAGAGGGTGTGGGGCAGGAGGGGGGAAGTGGGGTTCTGGATTGGGAGTTCATGTACACTCGTGGCTGATCCATGTCGATGTGTAGCAAAACGAATACAGTATTGTAAAGCAAAACAAACTAAAAAAAATAAAAATTAATTTAAAAATAAATTAATTAATTAATTTAAAAAGAGTACTTATTCTTGTAAAATATTAAATCTCTTCTTGAGTTTTGTTGAAATTAACTGTCAGAATTTTATATTCTTGAACTAGGAAGTGTAAGGGATAGACATCTCCTCATAGCAGATGGGAAATTATTCCTGTTTACTATGACCTTAACCATGGGTGTGCCTATGCTGGCTAAACATCCAGTCCCTTTTTTTCAGGCTAGGTCTCTGTCGGAAGTAGTAGCAACATAGTTCTGGTCATTCTGATCACTATGAAGGTCAAACTGTTCTCCAGTTGTCCATTCCCCCCAGAGAACAACTGATTTGCCAATCATACTGTGATTTATTGTACACTGATTCAAATTCAAACAGCCTCAGAAGGACATTGATGAAAGAACACATATCCGTTCATCACAGGTAGACTCCAGTCTGCCTTCATTTATTTACCAGAAACCCATTCACTGAGTCACAGTCATTGGGCCACACATGATACACAACAAGGAAGGCAAATATATAAGCAGGTAATTACAATTTGAGATCTTGAGAGCCTGAAGGAGAGGGCCTGGCTGAATATGCTCATTACAGCAGATATGCTCATCATATCCCTGATAACCTAAGGCAACTACCACTTGGCAAATTCCAGTGTTCCTTCCACGCTCAATAGGCCTTTCTTCTGAAAATTTATATACCAGGCACTATGCTAGATGATGAACATTCAATAAGAAATCAGGCATAGTCTCTATCCAGATGGAACCTTTGGTCTGGAGAGAGGATACACATATACAAACAACAGTAATAGAAGGCAGGTTGAGAAAAATAGTATATTAGAAATAAATGCAGTGTTGTGGGAACATAGAAGAGTGTGCCATAAATTTTACCCGACAGGTGTTGGGGGAAGAAAATAGCAATTAACCTGAACCTGAAAAATGACAGGACTTTTGTTTGACTAAATAGGAGGGAAGTGTACTCCAGGCAGAGAGGAGGCATGAGTCAAGTTCTAGGGCATTGTGGTCGCTAGAATATTTGTGGGAAAGCACTAAACTTGGATGGATTGTCAGAGGCAATTATATGGGAGATAAAGGTTAGATAAGCTAGGTTTAGATTATGAAGGTCTTTGAATGCGAAGATTTAAAAATTACCTTTTGCAATGGGATCTGTGTTTTTGGAAGAGGTGTGATAGGCAGGTGTGAAGTGGTGCAAGAATCGTTGAGTCTTAACCTTGCCACTGTTTAGCTGAAAGACTCAGAGCAAGTCGTGTAACCTCTCTAAACTTGCTTCTGTCTGGATACTATTAACTCTTACCAGGCCTAGGCACAAAATGTGTTTGGCAACATGAAAGG
Source organism: Aepyceros melampus (assembly GCA_006408695.1). Taxonomy (NCBI): domain Eukaryota; kingdom Metazoa; phylum Chordata; class Mammalia; order Artiodactyla; family Bovidae; genus Aepyceros; species Aepyceros melampus. The sequence continues at coordinate 552,004 of SJXQ01012714.1, read as the reverse complement.
AATAATACAGGTGAACCACCAGAAGCAATATACAAAATACAGAAACCACTCAGGACCTGCTCTCTGAATCATTGCTGCATGAATGTTACCTTGGGGAGACATAAAGCTAGTTAGGATGTTCAACTGAAAAATGCTGAAACATGGACTGAAGCAGTGAGAATAGAAAGAAAAGAACACAAATTAGCAACCCTGACCTTGGAGGTGAACCAGGGGAGACACCTAGAGGGACCTAAAATGCCTGAGCTTTCTCACTTGGAGGGATGGAAATGGGACAAAAACCAAATTAGGGTGGAAAAGGCACCTAAGAAGGGTGGGATATGTGTGTATATCTGTGTGTGTCTGCACTGGGGGACAAAGTCTCAAATAGCTATTCTTGACATGATATTGTCAGAAATTACATTTTCTCCTCAGCCAAGCCCTGCACCTAAGAAAGCAGAAACTGTTTGTTACTCAGTCGTGTCCAACTCTTTGCAACTCCATGGTCTGTTCATGGACTTCTCTATGCAAGAATACTGGAGTGGGTTGCCATTCCATTCTCCAGGGGATTTTCCTGACCCAGGGATCAAACCGAGGTCTCCTGCTTTGCAGTCAGATTCTTTACCCTCTGAGTTACCATAGGGCATTGTTATATA
>SJXQ01012714.1:493869-547525 GCA_006408695.1 Aepyceros melampus | reverse complement strand
GGAAGATCTCACTAAGAAGGTGACGTTTGAGTAAAGGAAGTGAGGGGGGAGCTCTATGCTATGGCAAGGCAGCACATTCCAGAAAACGGGAACACTAGGCACCAACATTGAGAGCAAGAGCTGCCAGGCTGCAGTGTCACAGGAGAGAGGGGAAGAGGACTAGAAGGTGAGGTCAGAGAGGTAGAAGGGGGGACAAAGATTGAATGTAATCAGGCAGATTTGAGAACTTTAGCTTTCTCTTGGGTCAGATGGGTGCCACTAGAGATTTTTGCAAACAAGACTGATATGACCTTATTTCCACGTGACTATTCATGTTGACTTCCCTGGTGGCTCAGACGGTAAAGCATCTGTCTACAATGCGGGAGTCCTGGGTTCGATCCCTGGGTCAGGAAGATCCCCTGGAGAAGGAAATGGCAATCCACTCCAGTACTATTGCCTGGAAAATCCCATGGACAGAGGAGCCTGGTACAGTCCACGGGGTCGCAAAGAGTCGGACACGACTGAGCGGCTTCACTTTCACTCACTATTCATGTTAACAGATTCATCTGGGCTGCTGTATTACAAATACACTGGGATGACGGGGTAAGGGGAGAAGCTGAGGAGACAAGCACCCACAAGGTGGAGAAAGGTAAAACCCAATGTGCCAGTTACCTGCTCATTTTCTCTTACGTTCCAAATCAGTGTGGTTTCTGTCTTCTGATTAGACCTGAACTAATATACCTGGGTTCATTAAACCATTTTACTGTGTCTGAAATAATAGCCCACCTCCCTCCACCACCTCCAGTCCTGAATATTTCATCCTCTGGGGAAGCTGTGAGAGTAACTGGTGTTTAGCCCAAGATTCAGCCATAATGGGTTCCATCATTCCCCAATCACTTTCCATCTGGAAATATAACCAACAGAGCTATAGCCATTGTTTAAAGAGTTCTCCAGCTAAAACTAAATTAATTCATGCTAATACATATTTAGATTAAGACTTGATAGAGAAAATAATGTGGTGCTAATGAAAACTAGCTATAGAAAAATCAACTAAAATAATCATAAATGCTAATTCTGGCTAACAGTACACAGATTTATTTACTGTGTCTCTTCTCTTCCCAAGAGAGAGGGATGAGGGGGAAAAGGGATGACAGAGAATGAGATGGTTGGATGGCATCATTGACTCAATGGACATGAGTTTGAGTAAGCTCTGGGAGTTGGTGATGGACAGGGAAGCTTGGCATTCTGCAGTCCATGGAGTCACAAAGAATCGGACATGACTGAGCAATTGAACTGACTGACTGTGTCTCTTGCAAAACTTTTTTCAGACCTAAGATTTTAACTAGATATGAAAGTGAATGCTTGTGACAATAACTAAGAGTAATTATGTGCTTCACAAACATGTAATTGAGAAAATAATAACAAAAAGGATGGAGAAATACTGTCGGCTTTGCTTTTGGAGGAAAATTCAAATGATGCTTCACTCAGAAATACTTATGTTAATCAACACTTAAAGAGCTGCAAAATGTAGTGCCTCTTGTAATTTCCAGCAGGTATTATAAACTCATAAAATCATGTTAAGTGAGGAAAAAACTTGTTGCTATTACAGAGAAGCAAACTCCATGCTATTTTACCATAATAAGTTTTTTCCCCTTTCTGACATTTGAATGCCTATAATTTTAGTGACCAAGACCGTACATAAAGTTTTACTAGCAGAAAATGGAAATCTCTTATTGTCTCTTCTAGTTATATGGCATAGATTCACCAGATATCTGGGTCTCTGGCATCCTTGTTTTTAAAGGTGATATCATAAATACAAAGAGACAACACCCCTACAAAGAGACAACACCCTATTTAATCAGGGCTGATAAGTGACCTTGGATTGAGGGAACAGAACAGCCAAATTAACTTACATCGAAATTGCTATTTTAAAATGAAGAAGGAGATTCCCACACAATAGAGGATAAACCAAGGTTATTATGAAAAGAATTTTCAAATACATGGTTAGAACTGATGAGCAGAAATGTCCATGGATTGCAACTTAAAAAAAGGAGAAAAACATTTGATCCATCATAGATGTGGCTGATTTCAGGTGTCATTGAGGTGCTTACAGAAAAGCATAATGAAAAGTGGAGTGCCTGGCACACAGGGGAGGCACAACAGATCTCTCTTAAATATATGGTATCATAGGATGAATATGTTATGTGATAAATGTGTCAACTGGAATGAGATGGGAGTTAAGCAGCAAGGGTAACATCCTCTTTCTCTGACTTCTGTCATTCTGAGGACACCTACAGGCTACTTACCATATCCCTAAACCACCCATGTTATGGTTTACTTAAGACTGTTTTTTTAATTGATCCACATTTTCTGCTTCAGTTAACTGCTTCATCTTAGTTCATTAGTTCAGTCGCTCAGTCGTGTCCGATTCTTTGTGACCCCATGGACTGAAGCACACCATGCTTCCCTGTCCTCCATCAACTTCCATAGGTTGCTCAAACTCATGTCCAAGTCAGTGATGCCAACCAACCATCTCATCCTCTGTTGTCCCCTTCTCCTCCTGACTTCTCATCTTAGCTCATAATACCCATGAAATTATAGGTGTTTTGTCCTAATTTTATTTTGACACACATGAAAATAAATGAATAACTTTAAAATTTTAAAGTTTCCTACTTGTACCACCATGGCTCACCAATTGTACGTGTGTTACTTCACCTTGAGAAATACTGGTATAATGCAAAAAGCATAGACTTCGGAATGATTGAGCACTCAGTTCTAATTCCACTTCTGCCACTTCCTAGCTCTGTAACCTCAGGAAAGTTACTTGACCCCCTAAGTTCCACCACATAGCCCTTTGAAAAGAAAATGCTTCTTTCCCTTTGGGGCTACATGGCAGATGCTGGGACTACAAATGTAACATGAACCCTGTCTTCATCAGGTTCACATTCTAGTTGGGGAATTTAACACAAAAAAGCATGTACATGCCGCACTCTGTCATACGTAAACAGTATTTTGAACTTTGTACAGTTTAGGATTTAGGAGCTAGAATTTTTTTTTTTCTTTTAGGATGAGCAGGAGAATGATGTAAATTGAGTTATGAGGCCCCTATGCAGGTACCTCATCTCAGCCATTGAACTCACTTCACTGGCCATGAGTCTGTTCCAAGCTCCAAAGAAAGTAGCATCCACCAGCCCCTCTGCAAGGGTGGGGTCCATGGCATCTCCTGCCAAGTCTGCCCTTTTGAGAAGCCCTGTTTTCTGGGAACTCATCTCCCCAAAGGAGTTGAAATTTTTACAGTGAATTAATGTTTGGTCATAATATGCCACATCTCTTTATAGATATGATACTGAGAACTGGAACATTTTCTTCAGAGTTAGTTTATAATTGTGGTTCACATTTTTACTTTTTCAGGATTCAGGATTTGGACTATTTCCCAAAACATTTTGAGGCAGGTTAGAGGTTTAAGAATGCAAATCTGGACCATCAGGGGATTCAATGGAACAGGAAGTATTTCAAGTCAGCAGAAAGAGAAAATTGTACCAGGCAGCTGAGTTGAGTCAATGCCTACACTTTGGTACTGAATTAGGTACTAAGATTTCTGGCAGTAAAGTCCAAAAAGGGAAACGTGGTAAATCTTTTCTTTAGTCATTGTCTGAATAAAGAAAGCACACACATTAATCTACAGAAATAAGCTTTGTTTATGCAGAAAAATAAATGTCTGATGATACCCTGTTAGTTTCTGGGTACAAAGCACAGAGAAGCACAGTTGGGCAATATTTTCAACTTTAAATCAACAAAAGATACAGAAGCACTGTTTACAAAACAGGCCATTCTTGTCTAGACTCTTTGAAGAGCCAGAGGAGGTAATGAACCACCATGACTGAAGGGAGGCTTCTCCACAGAGCAGAAAACACAGTCTAAGAGTCTAAGGCAGAAACAGAGATTTGGTGACACACTGTAGTCATAGACCTAACAGAATCCAGAAATGACTGAATTGCTCACCTATTACACTGTTTCATTCAAGTTTCAGCTGTCTTACCTCAGCTTCACACACTCCATACTTACCTTATGAAAGCTTTATACTTGAGAGACCATATGTGCTAAATTGTATTGTTATAATAGTTGTTGCCCTCAACCTTGCCTAAAACTTCACGACTGGATCATCCGTCCCTGGGGGAGAATTATACTTCTCTACTCATGGACATCAGACTCGGCATGTAACTTGGTTTGGCCAATGAACTCTGATCTGAAGTGTCATGTGTCACTTTCTGAGCAGAAACTCTCAGAGCCTTCATGTGGCATGTGGGTTTTTCTCTTTCATTTTCCCTCTGCCTTGAGATTGATGGGTCTCAGGAACTGCCTGTTCCTTGTACTTTGTTCTCAAAATGGAGGCAATAGAGAGTAGAACTGCATTCAACCTATAAAGGACATGAAAGGCGACTGAGAAACAAACTTTCCTTGTTGAAAGATACTGAGATTTGGAAGCTTAATATTTGTTACCATGGGACAACTTAGTAAGGCTTCCGAGGTGGTGCCAGTGGTAAAGAATCTGCCTGCCAATGCAGGAGCCGCAGGATCGACCCCTGGTTTGGGAAGATTCCCTGGAGGAGGAAATGGCAACTCACTGAAGTATTCTTGCCTGGGAAATCCCAGAGACAAAAGAGTCTGGTGCACTGCAGTCCAAGGAGTCACAAAGAGTCAGACATGACTGACCATGCACACCTGAACTTAGTAAAAACTGACTGATATGCAAAATACATTGGAAATAAACTTGCTTTGCTTTCATGAATTAACTCTGAGTTGAGCTTGTGTTCTACCAGAATAATCTGTGCTATATTATGCGGAACATACAACTTCTATCTTATAATTTTTTAATTCAAAGAGAGCCAACTGACATCCTCAGTTCATAAAGCAAGTAATTTTAACAAGTATCCCTGATGAGCATGTCAGTAATGAATGTTTAGCTAGTTGCAAAATGCCCAGAGGGATAGATAGGGGGAGAAAAAGACTACTAACACTGACTGGGCATCTTCCATGCACTAGATGCTTTACATATATTATTTCATTTATGATTATGGCAACTCAGGTTCCACTGCCATTCTACAAATGTAATTCAGAAGGGTTGGGTGAATTAGCTGCAATCAGAGAGCTATTAAATGAGATATCTGGAGTTTGAGCTTTGATGTGACTGACTCCAAAGTCTTTACTTTCCATTATCCTCTTTCTATTACAGGTTTCCACTACACGAGACAGATGAATTGATGACACAGACACAGAGGATCATTTCAAAGTCTTTGGAAGCCTAATGTTGCTCTAAGTTTAAAGGGAAAAGGGTCAGGTTGTAAATGATTGTTCAATATGTTTGCACAAATATACTTGGGGTTTAATTCCAATATTAAGAATAATTTATTTTTTAATTGTAAAGGAAATAGAAATTTTGGGAAATATAAAAATCACAAGTGTATGTCTATCAACTCTTGAGGTCAAGAATTTATAAACTTAGAAGCAGTGGGGGAAATATCAAAAAAAGTCATATTTGATTGCACAGATGTTAAACAAATGCTGTACCTCAAGTATAGGCTTTAAATTTTGAAAGATGTATTTCTTCTCATATACTGAGTAGGATTCTATTAATGGGCAGACTAATATTTCTATCATTCTTATGATAATATGGCACTTCTAGATCAATTTTATAGTTTTGTATATATTTTAACTAATATTTATATAATTAATATTCCATAATAGTAATATATATTGATGTTAGTTAATTGTATGAATATTAATAACATGCCTCTTTCACATGTTTGGTTATTAAGTAGAACTAGAAATTGGGAGTGAGGAACACAGTAGACATATATATGTGAGGAATTGAACATCAAAAGAGATAATGACTATTGGCCTAAGGTGGCATTGCTGACAGAACAAGTAGCATTAGGACTCAGCTATGTAGTCACTGAATGGAGACAAGATGCAGGAGTAATTCTCATGGACCAAATGTGAGACATGGGTAAGGTGATTGAGAGAGACACTTACCTGAAGTCTTTTTTTTTTTTTTAATTCATTTATTTTAATTGGAAGATAATATCTTTAAAATATTGTGATGGTTTTTGCCATACATTAACATGAATCATCCACAGGTATCCTTACCCAAGCAGACTTCCCATCAAGGTAAAGTGACCCCAGTAGAAGATAAGGATGCTGAATTCTCTGGTTAAAAGAGAAATAAGTAGTGTTGATTTAGTATTGCCATTTAGGGATTTCAATGAACCCACATATATGTATCTCCAAGGAAAAGAGTTAGAGTTGACCATCGATTAAGCTCAAAACGAGACAGCTTTAAACATCTGACAAGGCTAGAAGCACCAACACCATACACTTTAAGTGTAGTCCAATAGACCTTTCCTGACCCTGACATCCCCTCCCACCTGTTTTCTATCCTGGAGATGTCAGAAACTGAAGGGATGCTTATGGAGGGGGGGGAGTAGAGAACAGAGGAGACTTGTAAGGGAGAAGGATCCACATGAGGGATAGAATCCTTACCTTTGAAGTTCAAAGGGTTTTGTTGTTGTTGTTGTTGTTGTTATTACCCTAGATTTACATTTATTGTTGTTCAGTCACTCAGTCTTGTCTCTTTTCGACCCTATGGACGGCAGCATGCCAGGCTTCCCTGTCCTTCACCATCTTCTGGGACTTTCACAAACTCATGTCCATTGAGTAGGTGATGCCATCCAACTTAGATTTGCATAGTCATTACTAAAATGAAACTACTAGAAAGCCAACCAGAGGACTTTTCATCAACTAAGACTGAGCATATAAGCTATAAGAACTGTCCAAAATTTCTTATATGGGCTCAAAAAATATTCCACGAGATGGATTTAAAGGAATAATGGAGAAAAAGGGAAAAAAATGTATCCCACTTTACAAGTACTCCCAATTCAATGTATTCAATTTCTTTCATCTTCTTCCATGATTTGAAAGGTAGACACCTACTTTTGTTGCTGGTACTCACTTGAGCATTCATTCATTTTTTCATCACATGTATTGAGTACCTACTATGTGCCAGGTTGTATTTAGGTATTGAGGAAATTATAGTACATTTTAAAAAAGAGCAAAAAACTGCCGCCCAAATGGAGCTTACTTTCTGGTCAGGAGAGAAAAACAAAAATGATTTTAAATATACATAAAAATAAAATATCAAATAAATATAATTGTATTGAAGAAGATTAAAATAAAGGAATGGGATGATGATGGGGGGCAGAGAGGGAATGGATTGCTCTTAAGTAACAGTTTCAAGGGTGATCTTACCAAGACCTGAGTGATCAGAAAGTGACAGCCGTGTACAATTTTTGGAGAAAAGTATTGTTGGCAGAGGGAAGAACTAAAAGTGAAAAAGCCCCAAGGAAAGGACTAGATTGACTTTTCAAGAGACAGAAGAAGGCATGTATGACTGGAGCATAGTGAGCTCAGAAGACCATTGGGAATTGACATTGGAGTGGAGCATATCCATGTAATGTAAGGGATTGTTTGTGAGCCTGTGTAAACTATTTGGATTGTATCCCAAGTAGAATGTCAAGCCACTGGTGGATTTTAAGCATGGCAGGGACATGATAAGAATTACATGTTAAAAATAGCACTCTAGAGACTGTGGGTAAGGGAATGGGCACAGAGAGGTAACTTAAGAAGGCATTACAAAAATCTAAGAATATGATGGCAACTTAAACCAGAGACGTGATGAAAGAAATAGAAGAAAGTGAACATTTTCAGAAATTCTTTTGGAAGCAGAGTTGACAGGATGTGTTGATGGATTGAATTTGGGGATCTGAGGAAATAGAAATCAAGGATTAGTCTCAGGGTTTTGGCTTAAGCTGGAGAAGGAAATGGCAACCCACTCCAGTATTCTTGCTTGGAGAATCCCATGGACAGAAGAGCTTGGTGGGCTACAGTCCATGGGTTGCAAAGAGTCGGACACGACTGAGCGACTCCACTTTCACTTTTCACTGTTGCTGAGATCTACAGGGACTAGGAAGGAGGGTGGACTTAGAGGGAAATCAAAAGGTGTGTTTTTCAGGTTCTAGATTTGAGATGCTTATTTGGCATCTAAGCAGAGATACTATGTAGGAGTTGAATATGTCCTGATAAGTCAAAAGCTCAATGGAGATGTCAGGCAGGCTACAAATTTGGGATTCTTGGAATATGCTTGCTTGCTATTTAAGACCATGTAGCAAAATGAAATAACCTAGGAAGAGAGTAAAGAACAAATGCGTGGTCCAGGATTAAATTCTGGGAGCACTCCACTTTCTGAAGTCCAACAGAGGAGGAGGAGCCAGGAAAAGGATCAGCCAGTAAAATAGAAGGAAAAACACAGAAGCATGTTGTAGAAGGTGAAAGTAGAGGTTTTCACAAGTAGGGAAAGCAGTTAACTATGTGAAATGCTGCTGAGTGATGTACTAAGAGGAAGATAATGAAGTGACCACTGGATATGGCAAGCAAGGTCAATATCAAGATAACACATTTGACTTCCCTTTATGATTCTTATTAATATATTCTGTAATTGCAAGCTTTCAAAAATGTTATTGGACAATGCAATCATATTTATAGTATTTATCAGTTTCAGACTTTTCAATTTGCTGCTCTTTCTTAGTTTAAATAAATACTGGTATCTCCTGCTTTTCAAGGGTTGGCTCTACACCACTTTACTTTTGCAAAGGGCTTCCCAGGTGGCATAGTGGTGAAGAATCCGCCTGCCAACAGGAGATGTGGGTTTGATCCCTGGATGAGGAAGATTCCCTGGAGAAAGAAATGGCAAGCCACTCTAGTATTCTTGTCTGGAGAACTCCAAAGACAGAGAAGCCTGGTGGGCTACAGTCCATGGGGTTGCATGAGAGTCAGACATGAGTTAGTGACTAAACAACAACTTTTGAGGAAGACCTATTTTAGTACCTGTTTTCACTAACCGAAAGAAATACAAAGAGGATTTTTGCTTTTATAGTGGGGGAAAAAAAAAAAGACAAAAAGCAAAAATAGTGTCAGCATTTGTTTTCAGTGAGCTGAGGGGTTATAGAGGCTGTGCACACCCAGAGTACCCATAAGAATGTCATGGCCAAGCTCCTCCTGGGAACCGCACTCAGCATCCAGTTTCCATAACTTCGAACTGTGTGTGTGAGCATCTGTGTTTTGTCTATGCTCATTTTGAGTCTCCCTTAGTAAGATGATTCTAAGGTAATAGTTTTCTTGCTTATGGACGATTTCATAGATACACTTGTTTTTTGGAGAGCAGGGGAAACCTGTATTCATGTTCATACCTAAATTTGTATTCTTTTTTCTGTGTCCCCTAAATTGTAAAATCTTCTGGCTACTCAAACATTCAATCTGTACTTGTTGAGGATGGATAGATATATACATAAACAAAGAGGTACAATTTCTTTCAAACATATTCAAAGAAGAATGACAATTTGATACCTTGGTCTAATTTATAATTCTTTTTTGTTTTTAATTTGGCCACACCACCTGGTTTGTGGGATCTTAGTTCACCCACAGGGATTGAACTGCACCCTCAGCAGCAAAAGCACTGAGTCCTAACCACTGGACAACCAGGGGATTCCCTAATTTATAATCCTTAACTCACACCCTTTCTCCCCCCAACTCTGTAGATGGTGATCTACTGTCTTCTTCAATTTAGTATTTTGGAGAAGATTAAGGATAGTCTGATCTTTTTCTTTTGTGCAGAACTATTATTAGGTTAATATGTTTTTTTTTTTTTCCTTTTGGTGAGCAGTACAGACTTGACAACCAGGATTCTTTGACTAAAATGATTTATATGATTTGAATCTATTTTTATTTATATTTTATAGAACCCAGTGAATGCTCCCACTTTCTACATTTAATGCCTTTCTTGAGATCAGAAAGATTTCCCCATGCATTTTTCTTCAATGTTGCTTCTGTTCGTGTGTTCTCCCCTATCTTCTAGCTGTCTTTATTTGTAGCTCCTATCTATAGGATCTCTCTGACATACTTACTATCACCACTTTCATTATTTTCATCTCTTTTTTTCTCTGTGTCCAGGAGTTTCTCAAATTTATCTTTTTATTTACTAATTCAATTTTCTGAGGTGTCAATTCAATGAGATACTCATTACTTGCACACAGTTTCTTCACTGTATTATTTATTCATCTCTGAATAGTCTTTCTTTTATTTATATTTGTAAAATAGCAAGTGAGATGTGATAGGAACTTTAATTAAAAAAAAATAGGACAGTGATGCTGGCCCTATGCATTATATCTTTTCTTATCCCAAACTCTCCAAAGAGAAAGGTCTTAAAAGTTGTCTGTGAAATCCATTTCAGTCTAACAATATATCAAGAAAGCACTGGAGGGGGTTACATTGTGGGGGATTTGAGAGTAGGTTTCTGACTAATGTTTCATTAAAACTCTAGAACTTAAGAGAGACCCTGAGGCTCTGGCAGGTCATAACACTCCATTGTTCATCTGTGGAGCCAGGGACAGATTTAAAAATGAGGAAGTCCACAAAGCAGAGAACTGAAAACCTACTGTACACATGATTACCTTAATTCATTTAGCTCAGCATTGCTTGGGGATGCAAGAAGGTAGAGGGCAGCAGACCTACCCACCCAGTGAAACCAGAAGAAATTGTGCCCATGGACATCAACAAACGGCCCATTCAGAATCTCTGGACAGGCTCACTGGCAAGAGATTTTGTCAGCTGAAACCAATCTGTAAAGAATTATGGAAGAGGTGCCTACTTCCTTAAATGTGCAGACATCAACACAAGGTGACAAGGACAATAAATAATCAAGGAAACAAGACACCATGAAAGGAAACTAATAAACTTCCAATTAATGACCCCAAAGAAATGGAGATCTGTGAACTATCTGATATTCAGAATAACCCTCTTAAAGAAGAAAGTAAAGGCAGACAACTAAAGAGAATTAAGGAAACAATGCCTGAATGAAATTAGAATCTCAACAATGAAATAGAAGCCATTAAAAACAAAACAAACAAACAACAACAACAACAACAACAAAAAAGAAATCCTAGCTTTAATGAATACAGCAAATGAACTGAAGAATTCAGAAGAGAGCTTCAACAGAAGACTTCACTATGCAGAAGAAAGAATTAATAATTAGGAAAACAGATCATTTGAAATCAGGCAGTTAGAGTAGCAAAAACAAAAAAAAAATAAAAATGAGGAAGAAAGCCTATGAAAATTTTGGAATATCATTAACAGTAATAATCTATAAATTATTGGAGTTCCCAGAAGGAGAAAAAAGTGATAAAGAGATTGGAAGCTTATTCAAAGAAATGATGATTGAGAACTTCTCAAATGTGGGGAGAGATTTGGGCATCCAAATCATGAAGCTAGTAGGTCACTCCAGAATTCCAATTCAAAATAATGGTCTCTAAGATATATTAAAATAAAACTATCTAAAATCAAAGCCAAAGAAAGATTTTTAAAGAAACAAAAGAAAAACATGCCTAACATATAAACCACTTTGAAATACAGTATGTTGTTTCTTTTAAAAACTAAAAATAGAGTTGTTATATGTCGAGAGGCAACAGTTAGAACTGGACATGGAACAAGAAGCTGGTTCCAAATTGGGAAAGGAGTACATCAAAGCTGTATATTGTCACCCTGCTTATTTAACTTCTATGCAGAGTATATCATGCAAAATGCCAGGCTGGATGAAGCACAAGCTGGAATCAAGACTGCCAGGAGAAATATCAGTAACCTTAGATACGCAGATAACACCACTCTTATGGCAGAAGTGAAGAAGAACTAAAGAATCTCTTGATGAAAGTGAAAGAGGAGAGTGAAAAAGTTGGCTTAAAACTCAACATTCAGAAAACTAAGATCATGGCATCCAGCCCCATCATTTTATGACAAATAGATGGAGAAATAGTGGAAATGGTGAGAGCCTTTATTTTTTTGGGGCTCCAAAATCACTGCAGATGGTGACTACAGCTTTGAAATTAAAAGACTCTTGTTAGCTCTCCGTAGACACAACCAAGTCCTCAGTGCAGATGCATCACAGGGGAGGGGGCACATGCCACAGGGCATGTAGGATCTTAGTTCCTGGACCAGGGATCAAACCCACAACCCTTGCATTAGAAGCACAAAGCCTTAACCACTGGTCAGCCAGATCATTTAAAACTCAACATTCAGAAAACTAAGATCATGGCATCCAGCCCCATCATTTTATGACAAATAGATGGAGAAATAGTGGAAATGGTGAGAGCCTTTATTTTTTTGGGGCTCCAAAATCACTGCAGATGGTGACTACAGCTTTGAAATTAAAAGACTCTTGTTAGCTCTCCGTAGACACAACCAAGTCCTCAGTGCAGATGCATCACAGGGGAGGGGGCACATGCCACAGGGCATGTAGGATCTTAGTTCCTGGACCAGGGATCAAACCCACAACCCTTGCATTAGAAGCACAAAGCCTTAACCACTGGTCAGCCAGATCACTTAGACTCGTTATCCTTGGGCCTGCAGAGGTGCCTGAACATAATCAAGAATTAGTAAGATCATTATTTCCTGCTACAGATGGAGAAGCCTTGAGCTTACTGTAAAAATAAAATTGAAAACCAGAAGCAGAAGACTTAAGCCCAAATCCTGAGAACATCAGAGAACTCCTGAACNGTCGCAAAGAGTCAGAAACGACTGAGCGACTGACGGAATGGAACGGAATGGAACAAATATTTCAAGGTCACTTTCTCTGGGACCTTCCATGCAAACTGCAAGACAGAGCTATTCTTTTCAATAATTTTCATTCATTCACTGTATGGCATTACATAACTAGTCATTTCTGTGTCAGTTCCCCCCACTCCGTTCTATGCTTTCTGAGGGCAGGAGCTATGCTTTTGTGCATATTTGTACTCATGGTGCCCCGTTATAGAAGCTTTCAAACGAAGAAAATGTTGTAGCTGGAGATGGAGGTTAAATTTCACACGTTCCAAGAGGCCTCCCTCAAGACCAATGACATCGGCCTTCCCTGCTACTTCCTGTCTCTGAACATACATTCACATAATGGAATACTTCACAACGAAGATGAAATGCAACTAGAGCTACAAGCAGCAATGTGGATGAGACATGTAGATTGATTCCAATTATGTACATTCCAAAAGCAAGCAGTACTAAATTGTAATATTTAGCTACCATATACAGGAATATAAACTATAAGTGAAAGCAAGGAGATAATGATCGTGAAGGAGAAAATGATGATTACCTAGGGGGAAGTTGAAGTGAAGGGAGTGTAATGGGGAAAGACACACAGGAGCCTAACAAGGGTTCAAAATATTCTATTATTGACCTTGGTGGCAATTACATACTGTATGCTCTGTAACTATTTCTTACACTGTACTTGCATGTATATTAGTTCTCTAATGCTGCTACAACAAAGTACCACAGACTTAGTGGCTTTAACACATAAACTTATTCTCTTAAAAGTCTGGAAGGTCCAAATCCAAAGTGGGTCTCACTGGCTTAAAATCAAGGTGTTGGCAGGGCTGTGTTCCTCTCTAGAGGGTCTAGAAGAAAACACCTTTTCTTGCCTTACCTGTTTCCTAGAGGCTGCCTGAATTCTTTGGCCTTTATAGCTTCAAAGCCAGAAATGGCTGGTATAACTTTCATGCAGGGCAGCATTCTGACACTAAGCCTGATATTTCAGCCTCCCTCTTGAACATTTAAGGACCCTTGTGATTATTATTGATTGAGTCACCCAGGACATTTTCCGTACCTTAAGGTTAGCTCATTAGTAACCTAAATTCCATTTTCTACCTTAATTCCCCTTTGCCATGCAATGTAAAATATCCACAGATACTGGGGACATGGACATCTTGGGGAGTCCATCAGTCTGCCTACCACAGCACACAATATGTACAGTTCTGAATCTGTGTTCTATTTCTCAGTGACAAAAGGTTAAAAGTAAAATTTGGTATATAAATACAAAGAATTCCTATACAACCATGAAAAAGAATGACCCTTTTAAACTTAGTGTTATGGAATAATCTCTAAGAAACATTTAAAAAGTAGTGTTAGAACTATTGTGTAAAATATGCTGTCATTTCTGCAAAACAGTATGAGGAAAAGCATATCTGATGTTTCTCCTTTTATGTGCTCAAACCACATATGAAAACAAAATTAAAGCAAGGGAAGGAGCTTTTCTATTTGCCTAAGAAGTATTTCTTAGTGACCCAAAATCATGAGGTTTCACCAACCCTTTGAAGATAATGGTAAGGAATCAGCACCAGCCCTTGAAAAGACACACAGAATTGCATGGAATTTACAGAGAAGATAATATGGAATTACTATGCAAACAAAACCCTTTCCTGGCAATCATATCTTTAAATAAATCACTAACAAAATAAAAAAGAATGTCATGCAGATGGAAAATTACACCATTCACTTTACCCAGGATGTGAATTCTGTGGCAGAATTCAGGATTGCAAAGAAAACAATAGATAGATACAATTAGTTATGTAATGTTTGGGAACCTCCTGGAGAGCAGCCAGCCCCCTGGAATAAGGCCAAGCGTGACGACATCCCAGGGGAGCCATCGATGGGAGGGAGACCCCAGCACCTGTGATGGGGGGCCACTGGGCCATTTCCAGCCTATGTCTGAACACTGATGTCCCAACATTTCCTCAGATCCACTGAGAGGGCTGGGGCAGATGCTGCTGCTCTGAAGCGTGGAAACAGGTCAGTCCAGAAATGTGCAGCATTCTACATTCATCCGAGTGCCGTCCTGAGAATCCTGCGTCCATGCACAAGGGAGAGATTGGGTCCAACTAGGATTCATTCACTCATTCACTCACTGTTTTTTTCTCACTTACCTGTGCATTCATTTAATCAGTATTTACTGAGTGGCTTTATCTTTCAAGTACTAACAGTGTAAGACACAAAAATTTTTTAAAACGGGTAAAACTATACTGTTTTGCTTAGGAATGAATACATAGGTGGTAATACACGAAAATAAGAAAATGACTATCATAAAAGTCAAGGTGATGGCTACATCCAGGGGAGGTGAGGGAAATATCATCAGGAAGGGACACACACCTCGGGTAAGTGGAAAATGGCAGAGTCTTGGGTTGGGCAGCCCACATTCTAAACTGCCTGACCCCTCTACACAAAGAGAAGAGTGACTGTATAGATATGGACAGGAAACATGCTGGTAATAATAACAGAATAGTGGGATTTTTGCACTTGGGGATACTAGTGATTGTGCACTCTTATTACTCTCCCTCCAAGTTTAAAATCACCACCACAGCCGTATTCCTGGGAGACCTACAAGCTATCCTGAAAATTAAGCCCATTTTCTTATTCTTATATACAAATAGACAATCACAGACCAGAAAACACTGGAAAGAGTCCTATGATTGCAAGATACAAGCTACCTGGATTTTTCTGACTAATAAATGTCAGAAATGTATTTCTCTAGGAATCCTTATTTAATAGCTTTAAATGGTGTTTAATATCATTTACTATTCATGTTTGAGGATTGGAATCTTGTTCTTTGACAAAAGATGACCAATTCTGTATGTTTAACTTTGGAACATTAAAATTTCCAAAAGAATAAAATGAAAAAGATGGAGGAAAGTATGTTGAAAAAAAAATTCCCAGAGCTGAAGTAACATACGAGTAATCAGACTTGGCCCATAGAAAGCTGAGGAAATGAACTAGAAAAACTCAGTCTTGGACATACCTTCACAACATTTCAGATCCCAAATACAGAAAGAAAATCCTAGAAAATATGAGAGAGAAATACCAGGGCACTTATAAAAGAATGAGAATTGAGTGACTTCAGGCTTCTGAATTTTTATAATAAATTTGGCACAAGGTCTTCAAAGTTTTGAGGAGAAATTATTTTGAACCTAGAATTCTATAGTCAGCTGAACTATCAAGTGGCTGCATGCATGCATGCTGAGCCGCTATAGTCGTGTCTGACTCTTTGCAACCCTATGGACCGTAGCCTGCCAGGCTCCTCTGTCCATAGGATTCTCCAGGCAAGAATACTGGAGTGGTTTGCTGCCCTCCTCCAGGGATTGAACCCGTGTTTCTTAAGTCTCCTGCACTGGCAGACAGGTTCTTTATCTGTAGTGCAACCTGAAAACCCCATCAAGTGGGTATGGAGGGAGAATAAAACATTTTCTTGCACGTGAGGATCAAAGTTTCCCATCTCTAGGTACCCCTTCTGAGGAAATTACATGAGTAAAATTAGAGTCAAAAGATATAATGGAACGCACGTGGAAAAAAAACCAAAAAACTCCTGGATATAAACTGTGCAGGAAGTAAATGATCTAAATTAGAATAGAGAGCTGATGGGCTCTGAGGAAATATCTTCAAGGAGAAGAAGAGCATGAACCCTAAATTTAGATACAAATTTAAAAAATAAGAAATTAGAAACCACAGGAGGAAAAAATACCAAACACTGTATGGAAGAGTCAAGTCAATTATGAAGTGAGTTCAAATGAGGCATAGTTGTGAGAAGGTGGTGGACAGTCAAGAAAGAGAATCTACAAGGGTCAGACCTTAGGGACATTCTTTGAGCGACTTAAGGTCAGAACACTCAACCAACAGAGGATAAAATGCAATCCCAGAGTACAGTTCGGCCCTCCAGTGTATAAAATTTATGTAGACAAAATAGAAGACTTGAATGTGGTTATCAACCATGACAACACAAAAGGAGAACACTCACAGAAGAGGGAGAATTATAGTGGGCAGACAACTCATCCAAGGATATTGTAGAGCTGATGGACACAAATGTATAGTTTTAAATATATAAGTAAAGGCTATTTAAGACCATAAGTAAACCTCATAAAATAAAATAAGTATAATAAAAATAATTGGGTTACCAGGGATTAAGGTGTGGGATAGAACTGTCTGCAAAAGGGGGCATGAGGAAATTTTACTGGGTGTTAGAGATATTCTACACTTGCTTTTGGTGGTGGCTACATCACTGTTAATGTCTGCCCAAGTTCACAGAACTGCATATCCAAATCCAAAGAGAGTGAATTTTACTGCATGTAAATTATAATCTACTAAGTCCAGGAAGGGGTAGAGAAGATAGAAGTGAAGTAAATCTTCATTTTTTATATTGAGGACTCAAAAGTAGTATGTGAAGTTGATAAATCCACAAATAACCATATAAGCAAAAAACAGCTAAAAGTGCTTCTTGGAAAGCAGTACTGAAGAAATAAGATTATTATTTAGATTTATAATCTTACTATATGTATTTTTACTTATTTATTGATATCAGCTTTTTTAAAATTCTGAAACATTTTTAAAATACATAAAACTCTCCTTAGTAGTACAAAGAACTTCTATATATTCCTTTGCCCTCAATAATCTCCTTTGTAGCAAAAGATGCAATCCAGGCTCACATGTTGCACGCAGATGTCATCATGTTTTGTCCTTCAACTTGGGTTAGTCTGGGGCTTCCTTGTGATTAGACCCAAGTAAATATTTAATATCATTGAAGAGATGCTGTGTTTCCACTGCATCCTAGCAGGTGCTATATGAGGTTGATTTGCTCTATCACTGCTGGTATTAACTAAGATGACATCTACCATTCCATTCCAAAAACAAAGGGCTCATCTTAGGCTTCCTCCTTCCCATATCTCTATTTCCCTTCTCTGAGTGAAAATTACTAGCTGTTGTTATCCTCGATATACTTACGTTTTTGCTTAATTCCTCTATATGTATCCAATCTCCTAAGCCATCAGGTTGCCATCCTACCAGTACACCCTCTTTGTGGCTCTGGCCACTGCCAAGCTACCTTCCCATCTCACTTGGCATGTATTATTCTGATAAACACTTAAAAGGGAAAAATTAACTATCCAAATACTATAAAAAGAATAAAACATAACATTGTGAGAATTTGTGTCAAGTAATATTCTTACTCTGGGACTTCCCTGTAGCTCAGATAGTAAAGAAGCTGCCTGCAATGCAGGAGACCCGGGTTCAATCCCTGGGTCAAGCAGATCCTCTGGAGAAGGATGTGGCAATCCACCCCAGCATTCTTGCCTGGAGAATTCTATACACAGAGGAGCCTGGAGGGCTACAGTTCATGGGGTCACAAAGAGTGAGATATGATTGAGCAACTAATACTATTACTATTGAGCAAATACTACTGTTACTACTAATATTCTTCAGTTCAGTTCAGTTCAGTCACTCAGTCATGTCCAATTCTGTGCGACCCCATAGACAGGCTTCCTATCCATCACCAACTCCTGGAGCTTGCTCAAACTCAGGTTCAACAAGTTGGTGATTCCATCCAACCATCTCATCCTCTGTCATCCCCTTCTCTCCTGTCCTCAATCTTTCCCAGCATCAGGGTCTTTTCAAATGAGTCAGTTCTTTGCATCAGGTGTCCAAAGTATTGGAGCTTCAATCTCAACATCAGTCCTTCCAATGAATATTCAGGATGGATTTCCTTTAGGGTTGACTGGTTTGCTCTCCTTGCAGTCCAAGGGACTCTCAAGAGTCTTCTCCAACACCACAGTTCAAAATCATCAATTCTTCAGTGCTCAGCTTTTGTTATGGTCCAACTCTCACATCCATACATGACTACTGGAAAAATCATAGCCTTGACTAGACAGACTCTTGTTGGCAAAGAAATGTCTCTGCTTTTTAATATGCTCTCTAGGTTGGTCATAGCTTTTCTTCCAATGAGGAAGCGTCTTTTAATTTCATGGCTGCAGTCACCATCTGCAGTGATTTTGGAGCCCCCAAACAAAAGTTTCTCACTGTTTCCACTGTTTCCCCATCTATTTGCCATGAAGTGATAGGACCAGATGCCATGATCTTATTTTTCTGAATGTTGAGTTTTAAGCCAACTTTTTCACTCTCCTCTTTCACTTTCATCAAGAAGCTCTTTAGTTCCTCTTTGCTTTCTGCCATAAGGTAGTGTCATCTGCATATCTGAGGTTACTGATATTCTCCTGGCAATCTTGATTCCAGCTTGTGCTTCATCCAGCCTAGCGTTTCTCATGATGTACTCTGCATATAAGTTAAATAAGCAAAGTGACAATATACAGCTTTGACGTACTCCTTTCCCAATTTGAACCAATCTGCTGTCCCATGTCCAGTTCTAACTGTTGCTTCTTGACCTGCATACAGATTTCTCAAGGTAAGGTAGGTAAGGTGTTCTGGTATTGCCATCTCTTGAAGAATTTTCCAATTTGTTGTGATCCACACAATCAAAGGCTTTAGCATAGTGAAGCAGAAATAGATGTTTTTCTGGAATTCTCTTGCTTTTTCTATGATCCAAACTATTCCTTGACTTATAGAGCAATAAGAATATTAGTTGGAATTCTCTTGCTTGGATCATAGAAAAAGCAAAAAAATTCCAACTAATATTCATACTGCTCTAAAAATGAAGGGATAACCTAGATCTGTGGTCTTCCATCCTTACCCAGCACACCACAATTATAAGGTACTTCAAAGTTTGATCTGTTCTAGAAAGAATTATGAAATACATAACTTGCCTCTATTATTCTCCTCCTGATATCATGTATTGCACATAAACCCCAATATTCTCACACACATAGCACTTTATCACTTTATGCTCTGGGCACTTGGTAACCTAAATTTACCACATGAAGGAAGTCTTTACCTGAAATGTCACAGTAGACGGTCTGCTGGTAGAGCTTGGCTTCCCAGGGGTTAAAGTACACAGTGATTTTAGCTGATGAATTGGGCCAGACATCGCCTTCCTAAAAACATGAAAGAATCATTAAAAAAAACAATATGATGAAGGAAGACACTGCCTTTAAATGCTGTTATTATAACTCTAGGAAATTTGAAGGAAATATTTTGACAAAAAATAAAAGAAAGCACAGCTTTACCCAATAGATAGGAAATTTCTATTACTTGTCAAGAGGTGATACAAGCTGGGAAAAAAGCTTCAACGATCATTTCAGTGAGTGTACAGCACTGGGCTTCAGAGATTAAGAAAGGCAAAGTCTAAGATTGCATGGAGCTCATCTCTTAGAGGGATGATAAAAATGTACACAAATATCTTAAAATATAGTGATAAGTGCTATCTGTTCTTTAGCTACATATCCAGATATTGCTTTTCACATGCAAAGAAACATCTAATTCACTTGACAGAGAAACCACATTCTGAACCTTTGAGTGACAGCATAAGGAAATACTTTTATTTTGTGAAAATAGCAATGATCTGAGGCAGAACAATGGCCAAATCGAACTCTGGTTCTGGTCCTGTGTGATATTATTTCTCATTTTAACTCAAACTACTCAAAAGTCATAATAAGACTGAGGTTTGAAACTGTAATGCAACATACGACAATATCAGAATCCCCTTGAGATACCCCTTTGAAAAATATTTTCTACTAACCATGTAATCTCTCAGGGCTCTGTAAAAGGACATGTTATAGCACCTGCCTCAAAGGGTTTCCATGATGAGGAATCATGAGGTCAAATGCTTTTGACCCACATTTAGTACACAGTAAGAGCTCCGCAAAAAACAGCTTGCTATGATTGATGTTATTCTTTTGCCACTTGGAATGACTAAGATGAAAATATCAGAAAAATTAGGGAAGAGAATGTGTTTTTTTCTATGGTTTTTATAAATAAGGCCAGGTAGAGTATCAGTGATAAGCACATCCAAAAATGTATAAACAGTCCTACCAACTAAATAAAAAACTAAGGAAGGTGACAATAAATAATCAGGGTCCAGTTTCAGACAATCTCACCTGCATGTTCTATTTCTGTTTTGCCTTGCCACAAACACAGTGCTGGAATAAAGAATTAAGCAGCACGAAAGTGGTTTAAAATGCAGGTATCAAACAAGAAGGCAAGGAAGAGAAAAGTGGAGTCAATTTGGGTTTGCTTATGAAGGTAAGTGTCTGGTGAGTGTGCTTCTCAGGCTGTATGCCCCTGCTTCAGGAGAATAAAGGGCACAGAGACTCCAAGAAGGAGCAGTGAGGGCTGTGGGGGTCACGTGGGTTCCGGGAGCTCTCACATCCCTTCAGCCCACTAGGATGAAGAG
The DNA here is from genome assembly GCA_006408695.1 of Aepyceros melampus. Lineage (NCBI taxonomy): Eukaryota > Metazoa > Chordata > Mammalia > Artiodactyla > Bovidae > Aepyceros > Aepyceros melampus. The sequence goes on along the minus strand of SJXQ01012714.1, from coordinate 526,518 downwards.
TTCATGAGGGTGGGTGCTAGTCTATCTCCAGCACCTAAACCAGAGGTGGCTCACAGTAAGTGTTCAACATATTTATTGAATTGGTTGCATCCATTCAGTTTGCACAATGTGTAGTTATTGGCAGTTGCCTATTCATCTCTGCAACCTATTTCTGCCACCTTCTCCTCAACTGGAACCCAAAAGTCATACAGTTTTAGATCTGACAGGGACTTTTGAGATCATGCAGGGAATAGGGAAGTCCTAAGCACTTTTGCTTATTTGGGCATCTCACTGTAGCCCCTTTCCAAACTTCTAACTGGTATCTGCTCTAGACAGTGAATACCTGGCCCATTTTGATTTCTGGGGATTCTGGTGATATGGGGTGCTGGGAACGTTTGTGGCTAGAATAAGCAGAGAGGCCAAGCCAAAAAGTTGGTTCATTCATTCAGTGGTATATCAGTGGGTAGTCCATCTTAGAATGGTTGAAGACCTGGGCTTACTCCTAACCCACAAGACGAATCTATTCCCCTGGAGGGATCAGGCTCTGCTTTGTTTGCAAGTGTAGAATGGATCAGCTAACCTGTTCCCATTCAAACTGCTTGACCACAGAGGCCATCTTGGATCCCTAGAAAATCTACTAGGAAAGCCTCACCAAAATGATAGAAAATGTCCCAAAAAGGATATGTTAGAAGACAGATAAGCTCCGTACCTGTGGATAAATTCAAGTGTTATGGTTTGGGTTGGTCCAAACCACTTTCAAAAACATTATGCAAGCAAGAAAATCCAGGGCCCATGTGCACACGAGAAGGAATACACTTAAGCATTATCCCAGGGGCACTTTTGTACACCCCATCTTCAAAGAAGTCTGATTATCAGACTGTGCTTACTCAGTCAGTCATGTCTGACTCTGCAAGCCCATGGACTATAGTCTGCCAGGCTTCTCTGCCCATGGGGATTCTCCAGGCAAGAATACTGGAGTGAGCTGCCATGCCTTCCTCCAACTGGTGAGTTGGGAAAAGGTGGCACAGACATGCTCCAGAGAAGCTATCAGAATCTACCAGAGGAAGGAGCAGTAGCATCTGGATGTGATCCAGGAGCAGACTGTCTGATATGGACTGCTTGGAGGCTGAGAAAGCCTTCTGCATGGCGTGGGAAGACCAAGACGAGAGAATCTGAGCCCACCGGCTGTTCAGACTGGGCGAATGCGACTGTGGGTACCTTGCTTTCTTATCCTAGGCTGCAGTGGTTTTATTGTGTCTACGACATCTGCTAGTAATTTACAGCTTTTACTGAGCCCCGGGAGATAATTCAAGGACAAATCCTATCCTAAAGCCTCTCCTGGGCATGTAGCAGCTAATGTGCATTAAGAGTGCTGAGTCTATCTGTAAAAACAGAAGTGTGGTCATTCAGTTTTCTGTCACAGAGGGATGCTTCTCCCACAAGGTCATATCAAGGAGTTAGGAACATGTAGAAGGACACTTATTTTTCAGCTGGAATTAAAAGTTAAAGAACTTAATTTTTTTTTTAACAGCAAAAACTCAGTACAGCATTTCCTACCAAATCAGAGTGCAAATACCAGAAACAGGTCATCAGCCTAAGATGATCCCAGTTTTACTTATGTATCTTTGATATATTTCATATTACTTTTCAGACATTTCTGAAGTTAACTACCATGTCATTTATGTCATCTCTGAAAAGAACTTTTCTTTCTTTATTGCTCAGTTCTAAAGTTTCTTTCTGAGAGCCAAAACATTCAGAATGTTCCCCTCTGGCTCTGACATCAGTACCATTTCCTCCCAGGCCTGTGAAACCAGCCTTATCACCCAGAACCCCTGATCTTCTCCTTTGCCTTCCACAAATGACTCCTTTCCCATCGTTGTCCATTTTCCTGCTCCAAATGAGAGACTGCGAATGTAGAATATAACCTGCAGATGCCCATTATCTTGTTTGTTGAAAATAATTGGCAAAATGGCCTTCAGTTTTACTGTAATGATCTTCCTTCTTGGTCTTAATCTTTTGTTTTCCCCTCAGAACCACCACTACATTTCACTTATCAATCAAGTGACCTGCTAGAAAAAATCAACTTTGAATTTTCAACTTTAAAGTTAATTTGCTATGTTTGTGTTTTTGGCCCAAATATTAAATATTTCTGGGAATGGAACTTCTGGGACAAGAACAACCAAGTGTCTTGACAGGGACAGTTTAGAGATGTTTTGAAAGCTGTTTATGAACATACAGCCACTGGTTCATGAAAAGCAAGTAATACGATCATGAGAAGACTATCCCATTAAAATGATCTCCTTAAAAAATGATATTGGCAATGATTAAATAGGACCTTTAAAAATTCTCTATGATGTCTCTATGATGACCTACAAGACCTTCTAGAACTTACACCAAAAAAAGATGTCCTTTTCATCATAAGGGACTGGAATGCAAAATAGGAAGTCAAGAGATACCTGGAGTTACAGGCCAATTAGGCCTTGGAGTACAAAATGAAGCAGGGAAAAAACTAACAGAGTTTTGCCAAGAGAACATGTTGGTCACAGAAAACACCCTGTTCCAACAACACAAGAGATGACTCTATACATGGACATCAACAGATGGTCAATACCAAAATCAGATTGATTATATTCTTTGCAGCTGAAGAGAGAGAAACTCTATACAGCCAGCAAAACAAGACTGGAAGCTGACTGTGGCTTAGATCATGAGCTCCTTATTGCAAAATTCAGACTTAAATTGAAGAAAGTAGGGAAAACCATCAGACCATTCAGGTATGACCTAAATCAAATCCCTTACAATTGTACAGTGGAAGTGACAAATAGATTCAATGGATTAGATCTGGTAGACACAGTGCTGAAAAACTATGGACAGAGGTTCATGACATTGTACAGAAGACAAGGAACAAGATCACCCCAAGAAAATGAAATGCAAAAAGGCAAAATGGTTGTCTGAGGAGGCCTTACAAATAGCTGAGAAAAGAAGAGAAGCAAAAGACAAAGGAGAAAAGGAAAGAGATACCCATCTGAATGCAGAGTTCCAAAGAACAGAAAGGAAAGATAAGAAAGCCTTCACAGTGATCAGTGAAAAGAAAAAAAGCAAAACAATAGAATGGGAAAGACTAGAGATCCTTCAAGAAAATTAGAGATAACAAGGGAACATTTCATGCCAAGTTCAGTTCAGTTCACTCAGTCGAGTCCAACTCTTTGCGACCCCATGGACTGCAGCATGCCAGGCTTCCCTGTCCATCACCAACTCCCAGAGTCTGCTCGAACTCATGTTCATCGAGTCGGTGATGCCAACCATGTCATCCTCTGTCATCCCCTTCTCCTCCTGCTTTCAGTATTGCCCAGCATCACAGTCTTATCCAATAAGTCGGTTCTTGGCATCAAGTAGTCAAAGTATTGCAGCTTCAACATCAGTCCTTCCAGTGAATATTTGGGACTGATTTCCTTTAGGATGGATTAGTTGGATCTCCTTGTAGTCTGAGGGACTCTCAAGAGTCTTCTCCAACACCACAACTCAAAAGCATCAATTCTTCAGTGCTCTGCTTTGGTTATGGTCCAGCTCTCACATCCATACGTGACTACTAGAAAAACCATAGATTTGACTAGACAGACCTTTGTCGGCAAAGTAATGTCTCTGCTTTTCAATATGCTGTCTAGGTTGGTTATAAGCTTTTCTTCCAAGGAGCAAGTAGACACTTAATTTCATGGCTGCAGTCACCATCTGCAGTGATTTTTGAGCCCAAGAAAATAAAGTCTGTCACTGTTTCCATTGTTTCCCCATCTATTTGCATGAAGTGATTGGACCAGATGCTATTATCTTAGTTTTCTGAATGTTGAGTTTTAAGCCAGCTTTTTCACTCTCCTCTTAGAGGGCACAATAAAGGACAGAAATGGTATGGACCTAACAGAAGCAGAAGATATTAAGAAGATGTGGCAAGAATACACAGAAGAACTATACAAAAAAAGATCTTCGTGACCCAGATAACCAGAATGGTGTGATCCCTCACCTAGAGCCAGACGTCCTGGAATGTGAAGTCAAGTGGCCTTAGGAAGCATCACTATGAACAAAGCTAGTGGAGGTGGTGGAACTCCAGCTGAGCTATTTCAATTCGTAAAACATGATGCTGTACTCAAGATGCGAGCAAACACTCAGCAGTGGCCACAGGACTGGAAAAAGGTTAGTCTTCATTCCAATCCCAAAGAAAGGCAATGGCAAAAAATGTTCAAAATACTGCACAATTGCACTCATCTCACACACTAGCAGAGTAATGCTCAAAATTCTCTAACCTAGGCTTCAACAGTACATGAAGTGAGAATTTCCGGATGTTCAAGCTGGATTTAGAAAGGGCAGAGGAACCAGAGATCATATTGCCAACATCCGTTGGATTATTGAAAAAGCAAGAGAGCTCCAGAAAAACACCTACTTCTGCTTTATTGATTATGCCAAAGCCTTTGACTGTGTGGATCACAATAAACTGGAAAATTCTTCAAGAGATGGGAATATCAGAACACTTTACCTGCCTCCTGAGAAATCTGTATGTAGGTCAAGAAACAACAGTTAGAACCAGACATGGAACAGCAGATTGGTTCCAAATTGGGAAAGGAGTACATCAAGGCTGTATATTGTCACCCTGCTTATTTAATTTATATGCAGAGTATATCATGCAAAATCCCAGACTGGATGAAACACAAGTTGGAATCAAGATAGCCAAGAGAAATATCAATAATGGCCAGGAGAAATATCAATAACCTCAGATACGCAGATGATACCACCCTTATGGCAGAAAGCAAAGAGGAGCTAAAGAGCCTCTTGATGAAAGTGAAAGAGGAAAGTGAAAAAGTTGGCTTAAAACTCAACATTATTAAACTAAGATCATGGCATCTGGTCCTATACTTCATGGCAAATAGATGGGGAAACAATTGAAACCATGACAGACTTTATTTTCTTGGGCTCCAAAATCACTGCAGATGGTAACTGCAGCCATGAAATTAAAAGACACTTGCTCCTTGGAAGAAAAACTGTAACCAATCTAGACAGAATATTGAAAAGCAGAGATATTACTCTACCAACAAAGATCTGTCTCTTCAAAGCTATCCTTTACCCAGTAGTCATGTATGGATATGAGAGCTGGCTAATAAAGAAGGCTGAGGCAAAACACTCTCTGACATAAATCACAGCAGGATCCTCTATGATCCACCTCCCAGAATACTGGAAATAAAAGCAAAAATAAACAAATGGGATCTAATTAAAATTAAAAGCTTCTGCACAACAAAGGAAACTATAAGCAAGGTGAAAAGACAGCCTTCTGAATGGGAGAAAATAATAGCAAATGAAGCAACTGACAAACAACTAATCTCAAAAATATACAAGCAGCTTATGCAGCTCAACTCCAGAAAAATAAATGACCCAATCAAAAAATGGGCCAAAGAACTAAATAGACATTTCTCCAAAGAAGACATACGAATGGCTAACAAACACATGAAAAGATGCTCAACATCACTCATTATCAGAGAAATGCAAATCAAAACCACAATGAGGTACCATTTCACACCAGTCAGAATGGCTGCGATCCAAAAGTCAACAAGCAATAAATGCTGGAGAGGGTGTGGAGAAAAGGGAACCCTCTTACACTGTTGGTGGGAATGCAAATTAGTACAGCCACTATGGAGAACAGTGTGGAGATTCCTTAAAAAATTGCAAATAGAACTGCCTTATGATCCAGCGATCCCACTGCTGGGCATACACACCAAGGAAACCAGAATTGAAAGAGACACGTGTACCCCAATGTTCATTGCGGCACTGTTTATAATAGCCAGGACATGGAAGCAACCTAGATGTCCATCAGCAGATGAATGGATAAGAAAGCTGTGGTACATATACACAATGGAGTATTACTCAGCTATTAAAAAGAATCATTTGAATCAGTTCTAATGAGGTGGATGACGCTGGAGCCGATTATACAGAGTGAAGTAAGCCAGAAAGAAAAACACCAATACAGTATACTTACACATATATATGGAATTTAGAATGATGGTAATGATAAACCTGTACGCAAGACAGCAAAAGAGACACAGATGTATAGAACGGCCTTTTGGACTCTGTGGGAGAGGGAGAGGGTGGGATGGGTTGGCAGAGTGGCAGTGTAACATGTGCGATGTCGTGAGTGAAACGAATCGCCAGTCTAGGTTTGATGCAGGATGCAGGATGCTTGGGACTGATGCACGGGGATAATCCAGAGAGAGGGTGTGGGGCGGGAGAGGGGAGGTGGGGGTAGGGATTGGGAGTTCATGTATACTCGTGGCTGATTCATGTCAATGTATAGCAAAATGAATACAGTATTGTAAAGCAAAACAAACTAAAAAAATAAAAATTAATTAAAAAAAAATCAGAATATAGGTAGATAAATAAATAAATAAATAATTCTCAAATGAAAAAAAAAAAAATAAAGAAGGCTGAGTGCCAAAGAATTGATACTTTTGAACTGTGATATTGGAGAAGACTCTTGAGATTCCTTTGGAGACTCCTTGGAACAAGAAGATCAAACTAGCCAATCCTAACGGAAATCAGTCCTGAATATTCATTGGAAGGATTAATGCTAAAGCTGCAATACTTTGGCCATATGATGCCAAGAACCAATTCATTGGAAAAGATTCTGATGCTAGGCAATATTGATGGCAGGAGGAGAAGGGGATGACAGAGGATGAGATGATTGGATGACATCACCTACTTGACGGACATGAGTTTGAGCAGACCCTGGGAGTTGGTGATGGACAGGGAAGCCTGGTGTGCTGCAGTCCATGGGTTCACAAAGAGTTGGACATAACTGAGTGACTGAACTGACTTAAAAATTCTCTACTGAAAATCTTTAGATAAAAAGAAAATACTTTAAAATCACCTTTTCCCCTCCTCTCTATTACCCATCTCTTTCCTTCCTTTTTCCAATGAAGAATTATTTCTTCAAAAATTTTGAAAATCAAAGCCCAAAGTACAAGAATGGGCTGTAACTCACGCCAGTATTCCTCCCTGGAAAATCCCATGGACAGACGAGCCTGGTGGACTGTAGTGCATAGGGTCGCAAAGAGTTGGACATCACTGAGCAACTGAGCTTACATACATACACACATACATGGATACACTGTTTTATCTGGAAAGTAGTTTACAATATGACTGCCTATGCTACTGCTAAGTCACTTCAGTTGGGTCCGACTCTGTGGGACCCCATAGACGGCAGCCCACCAGGCTCCCCCATCCCTGGGATTCTCCAGGCAAGAACACTGGAGTGGGTTGCCATGTCCTTCTCCAATGCATGAAAGTGAAAAGTGAAAGTGAAGTCGCTCAGTCGTGTCTGACCCTCAGCAACCCCATGGACTGTAGCCTTCCAGGCTTCTCCGTGACTCTGCCTATATTTATCATAAAATAGCTGCATTTTAATTCCCAACTTACATTTAGAAGAATAATCCAAACACTTGCCCACTCAAATGTTACACTTTCCAATCATACTCTCTAATCTGGCAAGAGATTAGACACAACATAAGACTGAACTGTATTTAACTTCAGACCATTATATTTGCTATTAAGTGGGAGCTCATGTGCCCAGTACTGTGTTAAGTGCTGATGTCCACTATCTAGTTCAATCTTTACAACCTTGTGAAGTAGTATTATCCCCATTGGAAACATGTGAAAACCAAGGCAAGGAGAAGTTAAGTATCTCACCCAAGGCCGCATCAAGTTAAGTGGCAGAGCTGGGATTCTGTAGTACTTTTTTCTTTAATTTCCTGAACCCTGCTGCAATCATAACAAAAAGTGAGGCCTCTGCTTTTAAAAACTGCCAGGAGAAATTTTAAAACACTACAACCAACAATCAGGCTTTTTTTTTCAGTTTATTATTTTTTTAATTAATTTTTATTTTTTAGTTTGTTTTGCTTTACAATACTGTATTCGTTTTGCTATACATCGATTTTTTGCTTTGGCTCCATCCCTTCATTCTTTCTAGAGTTATTTCTCCACTGATTTCCAGTAGCATATTGGGCACCTACTAATCTGGGGAGCTCCTCTTTCAATATCTGATCATTTTGCCTTTTCATACTGTTCATGAGGTTCTCAAGGCAAGAATACTGAAGTGGTTTGCCATTCCCTTCTCTAGTGGACCACATCTGTCAGACCTCTCCACCATGATCTGCCCGTCTTGGGTTGCCCCGCAGACATGGCTTAGTTTCATTGAGTTAGACAAGGCTGTGCTCCTAGTGTGATTAGATTGACTAGTTTTCTGTGATTATGGTTTCAGTATGTCTGCCCTCTTATGCCCTCTTGCAACACCTACCATCTTACTTGGGTTTCTCTTACCTTGGGTGTGGGGTATCTCTTCACGGCTGCTCCAGCAGAGCTACTGCACCTTACCTTGGATGAGGGGTATCTCCTCACTGCCGCCCCTCCTGATCTTGAACGTGGAATAGCTCCTCTAGGCCCTCCTGCGCCTGCGCAGCCACTTCTAGACAAGCCTAGCCGTATACTCAATTCTCTGATCAGGCTGAGCCTCCAACTCAAAATATGCATTAATTGGGGCCTTACGGGCGGTAGCACAAACAATCTCATATGAAGTAACATTAGCAATTATAACAGGAAATTCTAAAACTTACATATAGAGAGATAAGGATACAGAAGAACAAAATTAAGATTTCTATGGAGAATGGAGAAATGTCTCAAAACACAGAAGAAAAAAAATCTTAGAAAACATATGAATTTTATATTGAAGCAACTGTCATTTAAACCTCAAGGCATGAAATAAATATTCTCAGGCATGTAAGGCTTTGATCTTTTTTTTGCCATGCAAAACTCCTCACTGAGAAGAATTTTGCATGGAGCATTTAAAAATAAACCCAGGAGACAGTGTTGCAAGAGATACAGTAAAGAAAAGATGATCAAATGATTTGATACTCTTTGTCATCTTTACAGATTGCTATGACCACTCACCAAGGGTTTGGTGGTATGAACCTGATGAGTGTTGGGTAAAGAATAGGCCAAGGGGTGAAGGACCCTAAAATTCTTGTTTGGAAGCTGATTAAGATGAAACACCAAAAATGTAAGGGACAAACTGCAGTAATAGATATAGGTAGTAGAAAGAAATATGTATCAGTAATTACATAAAGCAAATAAACTAAACATGCCAATTAAAAAACAAATATTGACTGGTGCTGTTTTACAAAAGACATGCCTAAGCATATTGGATACAAAGGTTGAAGGTAAAGGATGTTAAAAACATGTCAGGAAGATCCTGTTCTCAAATAACCTTCAACACAAACATTCTTAGGCTGTGTGTAGATCCACATGACCCCACTGAAAGCCATTTTAAATGGAGTAAAATGCCATCACTTTTCTAGCTGGGCACTTGCCGTGTCATCCTAAGGGAAATAACAATATATCAGTTACTTTTTTGCATTTTCCTATTTATTTCACATTTCTTAGCCATTTGGACTTGGTAAACTTGGTTTCACAACACTTTTCAGTTTTCTAGTACATAATATTATTATGTCTCTAATACATGATTATTATTATGTATAATAATAATAAATACCAGAATTTTTTGTAAATTTTAAACACTTCATGTTAATTATAGGTAGCTGCCTGTATTAAAATGAGTTTCTTTGGTTCTATTTGGGCATCTTTTATCTGCAGAATTGGGATCCAGTACCTCTGTGCCTGCCTCATCAACAAATCTCTTAATGTCAATGAATCCGACACCAGCCCCTTCCCAGCCTAGGTTTAAGTGGTCATTGCCATTCTTAGTTTTTTGTTTCATTTAAAAATTTTTTTCTAACTTAAGCTCACATATGAAATACAGGACACTTGATTAAATTTGAACTGCAGAATACAGGAGTTCTGTATTTTTATTTGTTAAGTCTGGCAACCCTACTAGAACTGTTCTTTGATTAATAATAATAAAAAAAGAATAACTGGTTTTTAGAAATTTTCAGGTAGGTTGTTCAGCTTCTGCACACACAAAACTCAGTGATGCTTAACTCCAGACTGAATTCAGAGTTACAATGGAAATGCTAGATTCATCCACGAATTTAACACCAAAGAGGCAACTCTTAGAGCAAATCGGGAGACACTGAACATTCATCGTTCGATCTCATTATCTTTACTATTCTGAATTTTGAAAATAAAAAAGAAATCTTTTTGTTAAGTCCCCAAAGGATTTTTTACAAACATTATTAAGTGACGGCAGGTCCTCTCCCCACTACTGCTTATCATATACAATTTGCCCAAGTGGATGTAATTTCCTAAAAGTTTACCCAAGACTGAAATGAAAGTAACTCCTCCACGTGATCAGCTCAGAAGCCTCCTGACACTGAAAAAAATCAGATATGTCTTAGGGGTCCACTCACCCCAACCAAATCTGGAGTCATCTTCAGCTGCCCCTTTCCTGGAGAGGTGTACCCCGTGTGGCACTGTGTGGTGGTTCTAACAGCTGATTCTCAGAGGCAGGAATCTGGGGTAGCTTTCTGTTTTCTTTTTTAACAAGTACTGTACAATGTTTCGAAAGGAACCTGGAAGTTTGACACTTCTCACTTAGCAGATCTTGGAAGAAAATCGAGGAGACTGAAGCATTGTGAGCTGGGGAGTAAATTTCCATCATTGCCTGGAGGGACCATCTGAGAACTGGGGTCAGGGGAAGGTCAGGAGGCGTGGTGTGTTCCTTGGAACTGACTCAGAGGGCAGAAATGGCTGCTTATGGTCCGTCGGTTTGTATTACATTTCAGAGAGGAAAATAAAGGCTGCTTTGATCTCTTTTTGGTCATGCATGATAATAGGGCTCAAAACCCTCGTCCTAGTTCATGGACACACCAGCTTCCAGATCAACTGAGTCATATACACAAACAAGAGAGACTGTTTCACGTGAAATAGTTTAGAACAAATCTACCTATGTTGTATACTTATACACACAGCTATGGAATTGATTTTTGGAAAAGCTTTGGTACTTTCCAAAGTTTCAAGTGTTTGGAAATGACAGTTTAAAGTTAAAACATTTGACTTAAAATTATTGGTTAGTGTTTCATAAGACCAGCCTCTGTAGTAAATATTTCAAGGTAATTAATTTCATTTAGTCTTCACAATAGCTATAAGGAAACCCATTATTATCCTCATTTTATAGCTAGGATAACTGACACTCAGGTTATGTGATTTTCTCAGTATCAAAGAGCTAATAGTGGCAAGTTAGGGTTCAAACCTGAACTTTTGACAGTTCTATATTGTATATAATGTCTGTATTTTTTTAAAGTTAAAATCTATTAGCTGCCCAGGAGGCGCAGTGGTGAAGAATCCACCTGCCAAAATAGGACACTCAGGAGATGTGGGTTCAGGAAGATCCTCTGGAGGAGGGAATGGCAACCTGCTCCAGTATTCTTTCCTGGAGAATCCATGGATAGAGGAGCCTGTAGGGCTACAGTCCATGGGGTCGCAAAGAGTCGGACACAACTGAGCAACTTAGCACAGCACACAGAGATAGATTAATAAGAGAAAAATCACAAGTTTATTTGCATGCAGTTACATATATGAATATCCAGAGGTGAGAAACTTGGAAGGGTGGTTAGAACTTTGGTTTATATATCAACTCATAATTATAGTGTTACAGTGTTAGTCACTCACTCGTGTCCAACTCTTTGAGATCCCATGGACTGTAGTCCGCCAGACTCTTCTGTCCATGGGATTCTCCAGGCAAGAATACTGGAGTGGGTTGTCATTCCCTTCTCCAGGGGATCTTCTGGACCTAGGGATCAAACCTGGGTCTCCTGCATTGCAGGCAGATTCTTTACCATCTGAGCCCCAGGGAAGCCAGGCCAAAAAGAAAGAAAAGGCATTTTGGATTTTGGCACGGTAGGTTCTCAGAAGGTGACCAGGAAAATTATGGGAACTCAGGATTGTTTAGCAAGGTTTGTTACACAAGGTTTTAAAACACAGCAAGGGTGTTTTATCATTGCTGAGTCCTCCTCCTCCTAGTAAGGAAGAAGATTTCCAAGCAGAAATTTCCCATATAAACTTAAATTTAATTACAAAAGGAAAGCTGTGCCAATTTTTAGAATTTTTCTTGCATCTATTAATTTTCAGTGGTCTTTAGCTCAAAATAATCCATATCATATACTAAAGAAGCATATTTGAGTATCCTTCAACCTTACGAAAAAAATCTAGGTGACCTTGTACATTGTGATGACTTTTTAGATACAACATCAAGGGTACAATGTATGAAAGAAATAACTGATAAAGCTGAACTGCATTAAAATTAAAAACTTCTGCTCTTCGAAGACACTGTTGAAAGACTGAAGATTGGGAGAGAAAAAATATTTGCATATACGTATCTGGTCAGGAAGCAACAGTTAGAACTGGACATGGAACAACAGACTGGTTCCAAATAGGAAAAGGAGTACGTTAAGGCTGTATATTGTCACCCTGCTTATTTAACTTATATGCAGAGTACATCATGAGAAATGCTGGACTGGAAGAAACACAAGCTGGAATCAAGATTGCTGGGAGAAATATCAATAATCTCAGATATGCAGATGACACCACCCTTATGGCAGAAAGTGAGGAGGAGCTAAAAAGCCTCTTGTTGAAAGTGAAAGAGGAGAGTGGAAAAGTTGGCTTAAAGCTCAACATTCAGAAAACGAAGATCATGGCATCTGGTCCCATCACTTCATGGGAAATAGATGGGGAAACAGTAGAAACAGTGTCAGACTTTGTTTTTTTTGGCTCCAAAATCACTGCAGATGGTGACTGCAGCCATGAAATTAAAAGGCGCTTACTCCTTGGAAGAAAAGTTATGACCAACCTNCCCCATCACTTCATGGGAAATAGATGGGGAAACAGTAGAAACAGTGTCAGACTTTGTTTTTTTGGGCTCCAAAATCACTGCAGATGGTGACTGCAGCCATGAAATTAAAAGGCGCTTACTCCTTGGAAGAAAAGTTATGACCAACCTAGATAGTATATTCAAAAGCAGAGACATTACTTTGCCAACAAAGGTCCATCTAGTCAAGGCTATGGTTTTTCCTGTGGTCATGTATGGATGTGAGAGTTGGACTGTGAAGAAGGCTGAGCGCCAAAGAATTGATGCTTTTGAACTGTGGTGCTGGAGAAGACTCTTGAGAGTCCCTTGGACTGCAAGGAGATCCAACCAGTCCATTCTGAAGGAAATCAACTCTGGGATTTCTTTGGAAGGAATGATGCTAAAGCTGAAGCTCCAGTACTTTGGCCACCTCATGCGAAGAGTTGACTCATTGGAAAAGACTCTGATGCTGGGAGGGATTGGGGGCAGGAGGAGAATGGGACGACCGAGGATGAGATGGCTGGATGGCATCACGGACTCAATGGACGTGAGTCTGAGTGAACTCCGGGAGATATGATGGACAGGGAGGCCTGGCGTGCTGCGATTCATGGGGTTGCAAAGAGTCAGACACGACTGAGCGACTGAACTGAAGTGATGTGTATAGAAAGTAAAAGATATCTGATTGCTTGTATATTTGATCTTTTAAAAAATTTATTAGAGAATAGTTGATTTACAATGTTATATTAGTTTTCATCTTAATAAAATAAAAATAATACCTCTAAAATTCTGTCTTATATTAGAGTTAAAATATATTTAATTAAAATTTTGAACTAAAATATTTTCTATTATTTCTTTTGAGGGGAGAAAAGGACTGATAATACCAAGAATTGAAAAACACATGAAGTTTTTGTGACAGTGTGTATTGGCAGTGGTGTACTGGTACTGGTAACTGGCTCACTAGGAAGAAAAGTGTGATTTGTAGGAGTCGTCAGTATCTGTGGGATAAATACTTTTACCATGGCTGACTCTCACAATTTGTTGGTAGGAGTGTAAATTGCCATAACCACTTTATAGAACCATTTGATGATATCTGTAAAAGTTGAATGTATACAAATGCTGGGAAACAGCAATCCAAACCCTAGGTATGTGTACCAAAATATGTACATTTTCTGGTCATCAAAAACTGAAAAGCTAGAATGAATAAATAGTTGTGTATTCATGCAATGGAATGCTATACAGCAATAGAAATGAATAAGCTGCTTTTACACATAACAACATGAATGAATCTCACACACACAAAAGCACATATACTGTATAATTCTAACTATAAAAAGTTCAAAAACAAGCAAATCTACTGTGGGGGATCAGCAGTAGGGTAATGGTTACTTTGGGAAGGACAGAGAAGGTAGTGATCAGGAGCATCTTTCCTGGATGGTTAATGTATGGACTGAATGTTTGTGTTCCTGCAAATTTATGTTCAGTTTAGTTCAGTTCAGTGTTTATGTGTTAAAATTTATGTGTTGAAACCCTAACCCCTAATATGATAATATTGTTACTGAGTCTAAGCCCATACTGCTCACCACATGACAGGTGTCCCAAAGAACCATCTTACCTGAGCTAGAATTCAGGCTTCTTTTATACTGAAAGGGTAGGGGATGTGGCTGGTTGTCGCAAACTTCTTGGTGCTGACCCGACCCCAGAAGGAATGTGATATCCTTTGGTCTTGTCCACTCTAGGTCTCGTCACCATATTCCTATAAATCTCCAAAGGAGAAAAATTATCTCTATATGATTGTAAATTGTGATATCTTGAATAGTCCAGTCTGGGAGTCAGAGCCCTGAAAAGGAGCTATGATGTGTGTTTCAGGCTGTAGGCGGCATTCCTTTCCAGGGTACAGAGCCAGCAGGAGTAAGCACAGGAAACAGCACAAAGGTTAGAGCTAAAGCAATAGCTCCAATATGGAGTCAGGTTTGTTCTCTGTTACATTATGAGGTTGGGCTTGGGGGAGGTACGTGCGTGGGTTTAGATGAGATCATGAGGTGAGGCCCCCATAATGGGATTAGTGTTTTATGAGAAGAAACCAAAAACTTTCTCTGTCCATCATTCTCTCCCTCTCTCTCTCCCTTTGTCCCTCCCCACCATGTGTACGCACAGCAAAAAGGTGACTTTCTGCAAGCCAGGAAGCCAGGAAGAAGGCTCTCACCAAGAACGGAATCTGCCCGCACCTTGATCATGGACGTCCCAGCCTCCAGAGATGTTAGGAATAAATGCTTGAAGTTTGAGCCTCTCTGTGTATGGTATTTTGTTATGACCTGAAGAGAGTAAAATAGTTATGTTTGCACAGATGTGTTCAAGTTATAATGGGGCATTAATGAGCAATTTCAGTTACATTTTTTAAACCAATTGATTATTTGCACACACAAAACCAAAAACATCTTAACATCATTATCAGAATAACTCAGCTTTTTCAATGTCTCTTAATTCGTCTTACTGTGTTCATAAATGAAACAAATTATACCTTGGCCAGTTAAACACATAAAGACAGTTTTGCCAAGAGCAATTTAGGCTCATAGTAGAGCAATTCATTTACATAAGAGAAGCCATTCAAGCAAACAGAATATTTTCTAAATCCCCAGATACTAGAGTGCCTGATGAACTATGGAATGAGGTTCGTGACATTGTACAGGAGACAGGGATCAAGACCATCCCCATGGCAAAGAAATGCAAAAAAGCAAAATGGCTGTCTGGGGAGGCCTTACAAATAACTGTGAAAAGAAGAGAGGTGAAAAGCAAAGGAGAAAAGGAAAGATATAAGCATCTGAAAGCAGAGTTCCAGAGAATAGCAAGAAGAGATAAGAAAGCCTTCTTTAACGATCAATGCAAAGAAATAGAGGAAAAGAACAGAATGGGAAAGACTAGAGATCTCTTCAAGAAAATTAGAGATACCAAGGGAACATTTCATGCAAAATGGGCTCGATAAAGGCTAGAAATGGTCTGGACCTAACAGAAGCAGAAGATATTAAGAAGAGGTGGCAAGAATACACAGAAGAACTGTACAAAAAAGATCTTCATGACCCAGATAATCATGATGATGTGATGACTCATCTAGAGCCAGACATCTTGGAATGTGAAGTCAAGTGGGCCTTAGAAAGCATCACTACGAACAAAGCTAGTGGAGGTGATGGAATTCCAGTTGAGCTGTTTCAAATCCTGAAAGATGATGCTGTGAAAGTGCTGCACTCAATATGCCAGCAAATTTGGAAAACTCAGCAGTGGCCACAGGACTGGAAAAGGTCAGTTTTCATTCCAATTCCAAAGAAAGGCAATGCCAAAGAATGCTCAAACTACCGCACAATTGCACTCATCTCACATGCTAGTAAAGTAATGCTCAAAATTCTCCAAGCCAGACTTCAGCAATACGTGAACCGTGAACTCCCTGATGTTCAAGCTGGTTTTAGAAAAGGCAGAGGAACCAGAGATCAAATTGCCAACATCCGCTGGATCATGGAAAAAGCAAGAGAGTTCCAGAAAAACATCTATTTCTGCTTTATTGACTATGCCAAAGCCTTTGACTGTGTGGGCCACAACAAACTGTGGAAAATTCTGAAAGAGATGGGAATACCAGACCACCTAATCTGCCTCTGGAGAAATCTGTATGCAGGTCAGAAAGCAACAGTTAGAACTGGACATGGAACAACAGACTGGTTCCAAATAGGAAAAGGAGTACGTCAAGGCTGTATATTGTCACCCTGCTTATTTAACTTATATGCAGAGTACATCATGAGAAACGCTGGACTGGAAGAAACACAAGCTGGAATCAAGATTGCCGGGAGAAATATCAATAACCTCAGATATGCAGATGACACCACCCTTATAGCAGAAAGTGAAGAGGAGCTAAAAAGCCTCTTGATGAAAGTGAAAGAGGAGAGTGAAAAAGTTGGCTTAAAGCTCAACATTCAGAAAACGAAGATCATGGCATCTGGTCCCATCACTTCATGGGAAATAGATGGGGAAACAGTAGAAACAGTGTCAGATTTTATTTTGGCGATGCTCCAAAATCACTGCAGATGGTGACTGCAGCCATGAAATTAAAAGATGCTTACTCCTTGGAAGAAAAGTTATGACCAACTTAGATAGTATATTCAAAAGCAGAGACATTACTTTGCCAACAAAGGTCCATCTAGTCAAGGCTATGGTTTTTCCTGTGGTCATGTATGGATGTGAGAGTTGGACTGTGAAGAAGGCTGAGCGCAGAAGAATTGATGCTTTTAAACTGTGGTGTTGGAGAAGACTCTTGGGAGTCCCTTGGAGTTCAAGGAGATCCAACCAGTCTATTCTGAAGGAGATCAACCCTGGGATTTCTTTGGAAGGAATGATGCTAAAGCTGAAGCTTCAGTACTTTGGCCACCTCATGCGAAGAGTTGACTCATTGGAAAAGACTCTGATGCTGGGAGGGATTGGGGGCAGGAGGAGAAGGGGACGACCGAGGATAAGATGGCTGGATGGCATCACGGACTCAATGGACGTGAGTCTGAGTGAACTCCGGGAGATATGATGGACAGGGAGGCCTGGCGTGCTGCGATTCATGGGGTCGCAAGAGTCAGACATGGCTGAGCGACTGAACTGAACTGAGCTCTAAATCCAATTGGATCAAAGACGGTTTCTGGCTGGAAACAAAGAGTATGGTACCCTCTGTGAAGGAGAAAAAGTTAAACACATATTTAAACACAAAAATATTCACCATTAAGATGCAATCTCTAACTCATCTCCTCTTACATGCCCTTCCCCCCAAACCCTTCTATTTTCTCATCCTGACAGAAAATGTACTTTTATTTACTGTGGGCATACTATCTCTTGGTCCTTCTCTTTTGTTTTGTTTTTTAAATAATGGCAAAGCACTTTTTATTTCTTGTTCCGAGTGAATCAGAGGAATCAGTGGAATTGGAGTATTTCTCAGTTTAACTAACAGCTAGAATCACCCAGGCAGTCATCCAGTTCTGCTTGGAAAGTTACTGGCTGTGCCTTATTTAAATCACCTTACTTAGTTCACGTCAAGCGAGGGGAGAAGTTCCTATCTCCACAGCCTTATTTTTCTCACATTTTAAATAAAATCCTTGGGTTATTGCCTCAACGACTCCCACATCTTTCTCTCTAACCATTTCCTGATTTCTACATGGTGAAGTTAGGGGAAGCTGCATATCTCCCAACACACACACACACACACACACACACACACACACACACACACAGTGTTTCTTATGGGTCTGCTTCCCAAACACTCTGAAGAGGAAGAGGAACCCCTTGGTTAAAACCAAAACCAAAACCAATTTGCCACATTCAGTCTGATATTGTGTAAATTCACAATGTGTCCACTAGAGAGCACTATAACCCCACCTCTGATGCCAAATTCCCCAAGGGAAACTTCCTCTTCCTAGTCAACCCACTCAAATACTTTCCTCTGGTTATTCCTTATACTAAGCACCTAAGAAGCATTAGGTGATATGAATGAGGATGTAAGCAGCACACCTATATATCTATGCTCCTTGTCTCGCACGCTTGGCCCTAGGGCAAGATAAATCTCACAATGCAGGCATTCTTTCCCTCAAAGAATGCAACTGACAGCAGATATATTATTAGCTAATTATTGATTTGACTGTCAATGCTTCAGGGAAAGTTGAAAAGTTGAGTCCCGTCTTGGGTCATCATCCAAACAAAGGATATGTCAACCATGGCAGTCCTATCTCAGGACAAGGACAAGTCTAGATTCTATCTAGACTTAGTTCTGCTCATCACCAAGGTCCCTTCCTCCCTCCTACCCTACCCTTCACCCCAGGACCAGCTCTTATTGTTTTCAATCACCAAGAAAATCACAACCATTCTCTCATGAGCCCACTCAGAAAAACAGATGACTAATGCCTAATGCAATTGCTTTATCTTAGAAAAAGAAAAATGAGCAACTCTTTGTAATGAAAAAGCTTCTGTGAATGCATCTTATGAATATATACAATGTTGCTTCTTTTTGCACATTTAAAAATAAAACCTGATATATCTAAATATAAACATTCAAGATGGTGGATGGGAAGGAAGGCTGCATCTTTTTAAACCAGACTGCCTTGATCCAATCTTGGGTTTGCAAGTTACTGAACCTCTGGGCATCAGTTTCCTTAGCTGTAAAAGAGGGAAGTAAGAGTTCTACTCCAGAGAGTTGTCATGAAAACTTTGTCGTTGTTGTTGTTTAGTTGCCAAGTTGTGTCTGACTGAGACCCTATGGACTATAGGCCTCCAGGCTCCTCTGTCCCTGGGATTTCCCAGGCAAGAGTACTGGAGTGGGTTGTCATTTCCTTCTCCAGGTGATTTTCCTAACCCAAGGATTGACACTTGGTCTCCTGAATCGCAGGCAGATACTTTACTGCTGAGCCACCAGGAAAGTCTTCGTGGGGAATAGAAGATTTAGTCTAGGTATGTGGTGTTCTGCAAAACGCGGGTCGTCAGGTGACCCCGGCTTAGCCAATCAGAGCCATTTCTTGGGGATTTATAGGAATTTGTCTCTTTACCTCAGAAATCATTACATCTGCATGACAGGAAAAGACCAGCTGATCTGGGACCTGGGACCCTTTGCTGCAATGCTCACATCTGGACAAATGTTCTTGGACCAACAAAAATACAAAGAAACTATAAAGCATGAGAAATAAGTGTGCACATGCAGTTAGGGCAAATTATGGACAAGATATAAAAAGGCCAGAAACCCAACTACAACTTCTAAAGAGCTGGGAACAAAAGCAGGGTATTCCACATGCCACCTATACTCAATAGCATCTAGTTCAGTTCAGTTCAGTTCAGTCGCGCAGTCGTGTCCGACTCTTTGCGACCCCAAGAATCGCAGTACGCCAGGCCTCCCTGTCCATCACCAACTCCCGGAGTTCACTCAGACTCACGTCCATTGAGGCTGTGATGCCATCCAGCCATCTCATCCTCGGTCGTCCCTTTCTCCTCCTGCCCCCAATCCCTCCCAGCATCAGGGTCTTTTCCAATGAGTCAGCTCTTAAATCACCCAAGCCACCCTTCTGGCCCAACCCCTGGACAGAGCCCTAAATTTACCCCACATATGGAACCATCTTGCCCTCCCCACTCAGGGAGCCAGCAAGGGAAACTGTTTTTGTTTTCCCTCTCTGCAATAGAAGCCCCAGTAAGTCTTGCCTGAATTTCTTGCCTGGCCTCTTATTTTTTCTTGAGTAAGGAAGGTCAGTACTTTGGCCAACTGATGTGAAGGGCTGACTCACTGGATAAAACCCTGATGAGGACAGGAGATTGAGGGCAGGAGAAGGGAATACTGCAGGATGAGATGGTTGGACGGAGATAGTGAAGGATACAGAAGTCTGGCATGGCGCAATCCATGGGGTTGAAGAGTGGGACATGACTTAGGGGCTGACCCACAAGGAAGGCCAAGAACCCTGGTCGGTGACTGTAAGACAGGAGCGCTTTTGGCCATGTGGTTTCCCGATGGAAGAAGGCTGTCTGAAGAAGAAACTGTAACGAGGAATGGAGAGAATGTTTGAGTCACTGAATTGAAACCTACCCTTGTTCTCTCCAGGCCTGAGTCAAAAAAACAACACCTACTTGGTGCCAGGTCCAATTCTAAACACTTGACAAGAGTCAGTTCAGCAATCCCAGCACTCCAGAAGGGTACTGCCTGCGTACTGCAGGTTAGACATAAGATTCACCTGCGTCGCAGAGCGCAGAGCTAGGATTTCAGCCTGGCAGTCGGGCCTCAGAGTTGGCCCCACATTCAGGTCCTTGTGCGGGACCAGCCTGTGGAGCAACATCCCGGCTCTGCACGCCATGTGCTAACAGCACAGCTTCCCCTCAGATGAGACGACCGCACGCGCCTCCACACATGGCCGAATGTCCCTGGAGGGGAGGGACAACCTGCCCTAGTCAAGAACCACTGCTGTCGCTCGGCCGCCCAAGGACACGTTTTGAATCGCTCTCTCTGAGTCACCAGATCCTGTGTTCGCCAAAAACTCAGACTCACCCAATCTGTGTGTCAAGTACGAACAGCCCAACATCCCTCAAACCTGGGCCACCCGCAACGCATTGCCACCGAGACCCCATGCCGTCCAAGACCTCACGTCGCCTACCAGTCTGTGTCTCCAAAGACTTGCTGTCACCCACGGCCCTGTCCCTGAGGCCTGTGTAGCCCATTTCCTAGTGGTGTCGTGCCCCTCTGTCAACCCACCAGGATTTCAGGGAGTCAGGGCCATAGAGCTCCTCACAAAGACAAGGCATGAAATATACGTGGCGTCGGGGAGACCCAAACACAGAGGCCCACACAAGGCATGTCAGGCAGAGGAGTGCCAGAAGCAGAGAGACTCACAGAGACAGGGCCAGAGAGAAGCCTGACCCCCACGGGGCCACTGCTGGTTACGCTACATATCTGTGTGTCAAGTACGAACAGCCCAACATCCCTCAAACCTGGGCCACCCGCAACGCATTGCCACCGAGACCCCATGCCGTCCAAGACCTCACGTCGCCTACCAGTCTGTGTCTCCAAAGACTTGCTGTCACCCACGGCCCTGTCCCTGAGGCCTGTGTAGCCCATTTCCTAGTGGTGTCCGTGCCCCTCTGTCAACCCACCAGGATTTCAGGGAGTCAGGGCCATAGAGCTCCTCACAAAGACAAGGCATGAAATATACGTGGCGTCGGGGAGACCCAAACACAGAGGCCCACACAAGGCATGTCAGGCAGAGGAGTGCCAGAAGCAGAGAGACTCACAGAGACAGGGCCAGAGAGAAGCCTGACCCCCACGGGGCCACTGCTGGTTACGCTACATGGGTCACTGGAGACCTATCAAGGCCCTCCCCTGCTCACCTCTGGATTAGACTTAGGAGGGCAGAGGCTTGAGTTCCGAGGGTAAGGAGCTTAGATCCAGCGTGACAGCTCACCGCCTGCACAAGGCCTCTGTCTAGGTCACTGGGCCCTGAGCAGCCCCCACCTCGCACAGTCACTCCTCTACTCCTCCCATCAGGTACTCAGTTGACAAGGTCCTATTCCTAAAACGTCCCAGCCCAGAGGGGCTGAGGCAAGGGGTCAGCCCCTCCCTACTTCCCTTCCCGCTCTGCCTCCAGAATGCCCGGAGGAGACGTTCACCAGCATCCAGAGTGCTGGACCGGGGCGCGCCTGGACAGAGAGCCTGAATATCCACTTGGACTTGTTGGCAAGGACCTGGCTGAGACCACAGAAACTTCCTTCCCTGAGTTGAGAGGCACGGAGGGGAGCGGATGGTCCCTGCTGGTCTGGATCTCCCAGTCCTCAGGGCCCCTGAACATGACCATGATGAGAGGAACAGGCCTATGTTTTGAAGGAATAAAAGACTTTAAAGCAGCCCCACCTCACTCCCAACTTGTCTGGCCTGGTTGCTATGGTGATGCCTCAGTTGCTCCAGTGGCGGCTGCTGGTCCTTGAAGTGGGAGTGGTGGGGGCTGTGGATCCTGAGCTGAAGAGGGCTGGGGTGAGAGGTCAGCACTGTCTGGGAACATGCCTGGCTGTGGCTGGGGGCCGACAGCCCAAGGTTCCTCTCCATGCTTGCTTCTCTTGGCTCACACTCCATCTCTACCCACTCCCCTCACCCTCCAGCCCCCACTTCTGCTGCTGCTGCCTAAAAGGTGCCATCCTGGAGTCTGAACCCACCCAGATCTCAACTACAGGAGTGAGGTTCTGGTGTGATGATGGATCACAGGGCCCAGGCATGCAGGATGCAGTGAGGAGCTCAAGCATGTTGCCCCAGGTAAGGGCTGAGAGAGACCATTGCAGAGAATGTGGGGGAGGCGGGGGTGAAGGCTTGGCATAAAGCTTCTGGAAACAGTCCAGGCAAGACATCAGCAGCAGAGCTCAGACATGCTCTCAGCAAGGAGGGTCTCAGGGGCCAGGCTCCAAACATCCTCAGGGCTCGGGTGCAGATCTGTGCTCATGTCTCCCTTCAGTGGCAATTTATTACTAAGAACAACTGTTGAAGTACCAAAATTCAGCTGGGCAACTTTACGAATGTGTGGATTAAAAGGGCTTTCAAGTCATTCCCATTTCTAGAGTGTTCTCCTAAGCTTTCTGAGGTTGAGTTTTCTTACCTATAAAAGGAGAATCATAGTTTCTAGCCTGTAGAATCATTGTGAGGATTAAATGAGAAAAGAAAAAGTTAACACAGTCCTTAACAAATAATCGCTTTTTTAGAAGAGTCTTTAGAAACAGGAGGAACAGGATGAGAAGGAGCGCCAGTAATTACAGACAGCCCAGCCAGATGACTGGCTGATGTCATCGCTCCTGGAGGCAGGAGCTCCTGAGGGATCAGTTTTTCTTCTCATGAAGGAAGACCAGGCTGTACAGGGAGAAGGTGACAAGGTGAACCTTCCACAAGGGAGAGACAATGCCAGCAGGCACACCGTGAGAATGCTGAAAATCTGTGACTTCTTTGTCTTGGGATGGAAGCAAAAAAGAAGCTTATTCTCTAATAGTACATTAATAATGACAAGAAAAAATAAAGTCTCCTTTTTTAAAAAAATGAGATGTAATTAACATATAACACTGTGTACATTCAAGGGGACCACATATTAATTTGATACATCTATATATTTCAATGTGATAGCCATTGTAGCATTAGCTAATGTCTCTATTGTTTTACATAATCATTATTATAGGGACAAATTAGGTCTAGTTTCTTAGCAATTTTTACAGTTTTGTCCTTTTTAAAGTAAAACTCGAATTCAGTGGTTCTCAAGCTTTTTCATCTGAGGAACCTTTACACTTAAAGGTAATTGAGGATCTTCACTGTAGAGCACCTTAAAGGTGCGTGGCTCAGATGGTGAAGAGTCTACCTGCAATGGAAGATGCCCAGGTTCAGTCCCTGGGTCTGGAAGATCCCTGGAGGAGGAGCTTGGCAACCCGCTTCAGTATTCTTGCCTGGAGAATCCCATGGACAGAGGAGCCTAGAGGGCTACAGTCAGAAAAAGTTCACAAAAGTGTCAGACACGACTGAGCCACTAAATAACAACAGCTATAGTCTTTTAGTTTGCTGTGGCTATTCCTCTGATACTACACCAAAACTCACTGGATGTCATTTCTTAAACGTTAGTGACAGTGTGGAATCTGAAACTATATCAATGAACTGATTATACTCTATTAAAATCTATTGGTCTGTCTTGCTTTTGAATGGTTCTTTTATCCATGCATGTTTCTGGAACTTGTACCCTAGTCATTTGGAAAATACTGGCTCACTGAGTTAGTTATCAGATCTTCCAAATGTTGACACATCTCATATAGACAATAACCAACAACCAACAAAACAAAAATCCAAACAAACAAAAAAGCCTGTACATTCATTAATGTCATTACCAATCTCATCAACTTGGGACGCTTTCAAACTCATGGTAGCAGATGGAAGTTTTCCAAACTCTAATTTTCACTTGAAAGCTCTAATTGTATCAGTGGCCACAAACACCAATAGTTTTTTTTTTCTTGAAGTGACAGGCTCACTTCATTCACTTGAGAAAATCATGCCAAAAACTCAAGTCCAAGTAACTATTTTTGTCATATGCTCTTTTAAGCGAAAGAAGCCAGTCGGTGAGAAAAGTGACTTTTGGCTCACAACTCAATCATTTTGAGTGCTTTTCCTGGAGATAACTATCAGACTTCTATCTGTATGCAGGTCAGGAAGCAACAGTTAGAACTGGACATGGAACAATAGACTGGTTCCAAATAGGAAAAGGAGTACGTCAAGGCTGTATATTGTCACCCTGCTCATTTAACTTCTATGCAGAGTACATCATGAGAAACGCTGGACTGGAAGAAACACAAGCTGGAATCAAGATTGCTGGGAGAAATATCAATAACCTCATATATGCAGATGACACCACCCTTATGGCAGAAAGTGAAGAGGAGCTAAAAAGCCTCTTGATGAAAGTGAAAGAGGAGAGTGAAAAAGTTGGCTTAAAGCTCAACATTCAGAAAACAAAGATCATGGCATCTGGTGCCATCACTTCATGGGAAATAGATGGGGAAACAGTGGAAACAGTGTCAGACTTTATATTCTGGGGCTCCAAAATCACTGCAGATGGTGACTGCAGCCATGAAATTAAAAGATGCTTACTCCTTGGAAGAAAAGTTATGACCAACCTAGATAGTATATTCAAAAGCAGAGACATTACTTTGCCAACTAAGGTCCATCTAGTCAAGACTATGGTTTTTCCTGTGGTTATGTATGGATGTGAGAGTTGGACTGTGAAGAAGGCTGAGCACTGAAGAATTGATGCTTTTGAACTGTGGTGTTGGAGAAGACTCTTGAGAGTCCTTTGGACTGCAAGGAAATCCAACCCGTCCATTATGAAGGAGATCAACCCTGGGATTTCTTTGGAAGGAATGATGCTAAAGCTGAAGCTCCAGCACTTTGGCCATCTCATGCGAAGAGCTGACTCATTGGAGAAGACCCTGATGCTGGGAGGGATTGGGGGCGGGAGAAGAAGGGGACGACCGAGGATGAATGGCTGGATGGCATCATGGACTCAATGGACGTGAGTCTGAGTGAACTCCGGGAGATATGATGGACAGGGAGGCCTGGCGTGCTGCGATTCATGGGGTTGCAAAGAGTCAGACACGACTGAGTGACTGAACTGAACTGATATGCACACTTCCCCTTTGTCACACGAAATGTTGAAAAGATGTACTCAAGATTTAATAAAATTTATAATTTTGTTGCTTTATCAACAGCAAAATCGACCTTTTCTTTTTTGGTACTGAGCTGGCACAGTGGCAGAAAGAGAGAGAGACTGAGACTGCTGGCACAGTTGGGAGCCATGCCTTGATTCCTATCTGGGTGCCAGCAGTCCTACCCGTTGCTGCTGTGTGTCATTAGTGCAAATATCAACCAAGTGAAAACCGAGGATGAGATGGCTGGATGGCATCATGGACTCAATGGACGTGAGTCTGAGTGAACTCCGGGAGATATGATGGACAGGGAGGCCTGGCGTGCTGCGATTCATGGGGTTGCAAAGAGTCAGACACGACTGAGTGACTGAACTGAACTGATATGCACACTTCCCCTTTGTCACACGAAATGTTGAAAAGATGTACTCAAGATTTAATAAAATTTATAATTTTGTTGCTTTATCAACAGCAAAATCGACCTTTTCTTTTTTGGTACTGAGCTGGCACAGTGGCAGAAAGAGAGAGAGACTGAGACTGCTGGCACAGTTGGGAGCCATGCCTTGATTCCTATCTGGGTGCCAGCAGTCCTACCCGTTGCTGCTGTGTGTCATTAGTGCAAATATCAACCAAGTGAAAATGGCAAAGAACAACTCGGTAGTATTACAAACACCATTTGTGCCTTGTAGATCCCCTGGAAGGATCTTGGAGACCCCCAAGGATCTGTGACGAAGACCTGGAGATTGAATAAGAACTGACACTTGAATTCAAATGAAAGAATCAGAAAAGCTCTATTTACTTTTTCTTTTTTTAATGATTTTTTTAATGAAGTTAACACTCAAAGGTTCATAAAATGCTCTCACAAATATCCTATGGAGAAACTGAAAGCCAGTTCCATTGGCAGCACTATTTGCCTTACTTCCTGCAAAAAAAAGTCGGGGATAGGAGAGGATTAAGAACTGGGAAGCCCAAGGGAGTATATCAGGCATGTGGAGCCACCCATCAAGTGTGTCATGGTGAGCACACACAGTCCTGGGACCACAAAGGCAAGGGGTGCTGGGAACTCAGGGCCCTCGGTCAGCTAACCCCACACAATCTCGCTAGCTAGCCACACAGCCCTCCGCAACAGTCACACACACACACAGAGGTGCACTTTGCCATGGCTAATTTCACACCCACAAACGACCAGTCTAACTATGGTTACACCCACACAATACAACCATATAGCCACGCAAAACGTCTCCATAGTCAAACACCCAAGCTCACTGTGCTCAAAACCAAGTCACACGACTTTACATCCACAGCTGAAGAATTTCAAGGAACGCACACCCAAGCATCGCTGCCTTCCAGTCATCAGTATGGCATAAAACTCTACTGGGTCACCTCATGACTGTGGGTGTATATTGTTCGCAGGGTGAGAGCATAGGTTTTGGAGACGGGCCAACCTGTGTTCAAGCTCAGGTTCTACCACATTAGTTCTTTCACCTTGGGCAAATTATTTATCCTGCTCGAGCCTCAGTTTTAGAAGATGAGGATAGTTCCTACCTTGGAAACATGATGTGAGGAAGGCATAAAGACAGCACTTTTTCCGGACAGATGTGCCCTAAGCACAGGCTGTAACTCCCATGGATGGATTTTGTCACCAGATGGTACTAGGGCTCCAAGAAGTCAGGGCGGAGTGCTAGCAGAAACTCTGCCAGGAAGCCCAGGATTCCTGGGGAGTCTGGAGTCAAGCGCAGACTGGGATGGGTGGGGATGGGGCTGCACAGATTCTGGAAACCCCGCAAGGCTCAGGCCAGCCGGGGGCTGCTCCTGGGCCAGGTGGGCCCCTGAGCGGATCCTGGCCTTTCCTAGGAAGGAGGATGAGCACTTACTAGGTTGGTACCCTCTTCCGTGCCTACTTCACCCTGTTTAATCCCCACAGCATGGTAGCCAGTACTGAGAGTCTTCTATTGAGGAATACTGAGGAAAGCAAGGTTCCTGTTTACCTGGCTATCGAGTGGAAGTCCTGGGATAAGAATGCAGGCAGCTATGGCTGTCTTGGGGACCCTTCCCACCTCCTTTCCGGGGCTCTGCCAGGGCTCCCTGACCCTGGCCTGCTGCCTTGGAGCTCAGCCAGCACAGCTGACCCTTTCCCCTCTTCCAGCCTGCTCCCAGCCTGCTCCCTGAGCTAGCCCAGGGGTAAGAGGCTATAAGGCTGTGGGGGAGACTGGTAAGGCAGGGCCCCCCAGTAAACCTTATCCAGCATTGCCATTTTCAGCTGCTGCGAGTTGTGGGGTGCTGCCAGCAGATGGAGACCCACCCACTCGGGCCGCCAGACACCACCCACTTGGGGCCTGGTGTCACTCCTCATCATGTCACAGCTCCTGTGATGTCATCATTGGTAGGCACATCATGGCTTTGTTCCTCCTCCCAGTCTGAAAGGGTTAGACAGGACCCGGGGAAGCGGAGCTCCAGGTCAGCGAGCTGGGTGGGCTGGACGGGAGGAGGGGGGTGTCTCAGGATTCTCCCCAGGGTGGATGGCCATTTTTGGTGTTGGCTGCTCCACTTATAGCCACTCCTCCCAATCCAAGGAGGCTCTGGGTTCAGCGGGGGCAGGGGCAGTGGGAGGAATCTCTCACCCCTCAACAGGACAGCTCTGGGTGTCAGCCTCTAGCCCAGGACTAGCCTCCTGCTCCTCACAGGGAGGCCGGATCCGGAGGAATAGGGGCCTTACCTCCACCCCTTAAGAAAGCAGTGAGGCAGAGACGGCCTGATGGAGAGACACAGTCAGACCCGCTCTGATCATCAGACACGTCAACTTGCTGACGGTCTGTGCTCACAGCGTGACATCCACATTCTCGCAGGCCAGCAGCCACGCACTCTCACAGCCAAGCCCTTGACTACACATGGGCCTCGGAGACATGCTGTCTCACCCCGGCACGTGACATAGGGTCAGGTTCCGATACAGGAAAGCAGGAGTTCTCTCCTCTTGGGGCTGAGTTCCTAGAAATCAGCACAGTGCCGAGCACAGAGTAGATGTACATCCATAGTGTGAGCTAGCGGACATTCACTCACACAGGTCATGTGACCAGGGGTGGGGAGGGACTGGAGGAAAGGGCATCCGTCTCCATCCCACTTCAGGACAGGATGAGAGCATCAGGGAAACATCGCTGCTGCTCCCAGCACCACCCCTGGCCCAGCTCCTGTGATGGCCACTCCTCAGGCAGTGCCAGTCCCTGAGGGACCCGGATCAACAGGGCTGCCACTCCCTCCACTCCAGATTCCTTCCCGGTGAATCGGCACTCAGAGCGCTGGATGTTAGGAACCCCGGAGATCTAGACACGAGGCGCTCTGGGCATTTAGGGCCTCTGGGTGCTGGGAACTCTAGGTTTTGGGTTCGCTATGGTGTTCAGAGCTCTGGCACCCTTGGCGTTGGGAATCCTGGATTCTGAGAGCTCCAAGGTATTTAGAAATCTAAACACTGAATGCTCTGGACATCAAGGCTGTACCCCAGACAGGCCAAAGCCAATGTTTCCAATCTCTCCTTCTAATTTTACCTGCAGCTGCTGAGCTCCAGCCTGGGCCCCTGCTCCGATTCCTGTAACTGGCTCATGCTGCCCCCTGGACCAGGGCCAGAGTAAGCACAGCAGGATGGCCTGAAGGGCACATGGAGCCCCAGAGGCAGCTCTTGTTTCTGGAACCAACCTAGATCTCTCCCTTGCATTGGGACAGGATAGGGAAGGTGCTAGGCACTGACCACTAGGCATTCAAGGGAGGAAGCATCTGAGAGCAGAGCCCAGGTCGGTTTCTGCAGCTCCTGAGGCTGGGGCTTCAAGCCTGGTCTAGCCAGGCTGTAACTCAAAGCAATGTCCACCCTCCCCCTACTTCTTCGCAGGGTCTCCCAGCACCCCTCCACCAAGTGCCCAGTGCCACCAGCTCCTACAGTTCCTTCCAGAAGTGGCCCACGTCTGAGCTGATCCCTCATCCCACCAGACACACACCTAAGCACACTCTGTGCCGCCTGACAGAGGGCTTGCTTCTTCGGGCTGATGATGACAAGTGAAACCAGTCAGCACCAGGGGATCTGACATAGACCCAGCCCTCCCAGGAAATAGCACTGCACTGGGAGGCTCCTGAGACATGTCTTAGACCACAGTGGGTGGGGCCTGGCCGCTGCCTGTCCTCTTGTTGCCTTGCCCAGGAAGAAGCCAGCCAGCGAGATGTCTGACCTCATCGGTCCTCCCCTCTGTCCTCTGGCCTATCCCCCTCCTCTCCCCACGATGGCTCAGGCTGGTCATGCCCTTCCCATCCTGTGGGCCAGTGGTCTAGGGTGGGGAGCTCAGTGTGCGGGTGAAGCCAGCTCGGCTCTGACCTGGGCTAGGCCCCAAGCCTGCCTCCCTTGGGGCCTTATTCTGGTTGGAAGAAAACAGCCGCTTTGGTCTCTGATTCGTTGAGACAGGCGATTTTTCAAACCAGAATCTTTCTCCTAAGCTTTTCCTCAGGACTCAGTGTGCATCTGCTTGAAGCCCTTTCTAGATCAAAATGGGTAAAACGCACAGATCTATGTCTCTGTATGTATGCAAATGTATTTTGTGTGATGTCATCAGTCTAGCAAAACCCATGTGGGCAACATCTCCAACTTTCCCAAGTCTCCAAGGAAAATCTATTTCCCCCACGCCATGGGCTAAAGTGTGAGACTGTATCCCTGTCCCGGGATTCATCCCAAATGCACCTTCTTGCTGACTCAGGACTGAATCCTGAGCACTCCTCCCTTCGCTTCGTCCAACCCCAGCCCACTCCCCACCCTCGACTTCACGTGGACTCCTTAGAGTGGGGTGGCCATGTTGGTCCCAGAAGCTTCACTGACACTCAGTGCTCTCTTCTCAGGGGCCCCCAGCCCCAGTCTACTCCTTCAAGGGGAATGGAGGCCATTGTCCCACCCTCCTATTCTTCCTTGGCCCCACTCCACTCCATGGAGGATCTTCCAGCAGCCTCCATCCTGTCTTCCCTGTGTGGTGGCCCTTTATGACAAGCCCCAGCAGGAGGGAGGGAGGGAGAGACCAGAAAGAGAATTTATGTCCCAGCAGGAGAAGCAGAGGGAGGGAGGCTTGGATCACAGGGGCCCAGTGCCCAGAGTTGGGCGCACACACACACACTGAGACCCAGAGCTGCTTCAGTGCACAGTCACTCCCCCCCAACACAGATTCATCTACACAAATCCACAAGGGCATGGGGCATGGGAATCACAGACTGCTCAGGAAGAGGACACACACACAAGACACTGCAGTTCCTTCACAGAATACAAATCACAAACAAGCTGTAGAATACAAATCGCAAACCTGCAAGGCTGGGGACAAAGGAAAAACAAAAATAATCTTGCTGATGAGAAGAATGTCTCCAAATCTTCCCGGTTCTGACCAAGCCTCTAATGTGAATAGGTTGTAAGTTCTGAGTGGTTGGGCCCTGGAGAAGCCTGACAGAATGGACTGCTGTTCCTTGGGAGGAAGTGTCAGTGCCTGATACCTGCTATCTTGCTCAGACCTTCTGTAAATTAGTAAAGTGGAATCTCACTTGTCACTGATGTTGTCTGACTTTGGCATGTGAGTCAGCTTCGTGGAGGCTGACTATCCCCAGGGAACAACGAAAACTGGTTTCCTGGGCAGACAACAGTGAGGACAGACTCAGGATGCAGAGAAGAGACTGGTCCCTTCCTGAGCACCTGCTGGGGCAACAACAGTCCTCTGACGGCCGGTACTAACTGGCCCTTCTCCTTGACAGCTGGCGGCCTCAAGATGAGCAAATGTGGGAGCCCCTTGCCACCAAAGGCTAAGCTCTGCCGCTCAGAGGCAGCCTGGAGCAAGGTGTTTTGTTTATTTTGTAGGACAGGAAACTGAGGCTTAGCAAAGCTCCCTTTGGCAAAGTCTCCTTTAGCTAGGATTGGAACCTCTGCACGTCTCCCCAGGGCGAGAACAGAGGGCCCAGGTTGGTGTCTGCAGCCCTTGTAATACAACCACCCCTGTGCGTGCTAAGTCATTTCAGTAGTGTCCGACTCTTTGTGACCCTATGGACTGTAGCCCACCAGGTTCCTCTGCCCATGGGATTCTCTAGGCAAGAATATTAGAGTGGATTGCCATGCCCTCTTCCAGGGGATCTTCCCAACCCAAGGACAGAACCCGAGGCAGTGTAGGTGTCACCAAACCAGTGAGAGGGTCGGTGGAGAAAAGACCCCTAAGCTTTCTAGTTCCAAGGAGTAGGATCCAGGCCTTACCCAGCTGCGCCCACAGTCCCCAGGGCCACTGATCCAAGGGGGTGGAATTTGCTCAGATTTCTCTCTAGGATGAAGCCAGGTGCAGAAGGCGGGGGCCTGGCAGGCTAACTCCAGCCCCAGTCCCCCAAGTGCCCCAGGCCTTTCTGGCTTCATTCCAGCCTAGCCCAAGGGGAGGACATCTACTTTCTCCAAGGGCCCCAGCTGGAGGGCAGCGAGGATGGGGCGGAGCAGGAGGCTCCTTTGTGGAGCCCACTCCCAGGGGTTCATGGGGCTCAGTCCTTGGAAAGCTTGGAGCAACCTGTAAATGTATTCCCTGCGAGGAGGAGCCTGAGAAGTCGGCCGGGAGGATGGGGGGATGAGAATGGAGTGGAGGGGTGGCAGGGGTAGGGAGAGCGGCCAGGGGAGCTGCTGGGAGAGGGGAGGGACTTGGCTAGGTCTCCCAAGCCTTCTTCAGTCTCCAAACTTTCACCAAACTCTTGGCCCTCGCATCCCCGAAACTAAAACACAACCAGCTCTGGAGGAGCAAGGGGCAGCACCACTGGGGGGCGGGGGGCAGACTCGCGGTGGCACAGAGCCTCAAGAGGCTGATGTAACTTTCCCTTTAAGAAAGTCACCTGGGCGCCGCGCGGTGCGGACCCAGCTCGCCTGGGCCGGGCCTGCAGCTTGGGAAAGGGGGCAATCGGCAGGGGGCGCTACGGCCCGAGCCTCTCATTATCCTGCCGTTGGTCTGGGTCTTTGGTGGCTCCACCGGGCTGAGCCTCAGGAAGAGCGAGAGAGCAAGCGAGCGAGCGAGCGTGTGTGATATTGGATGCATGAGGGCATCTGTGGATACACGCGTGGGGATGTCTGTCTCGCCGGAAAGACTGGGTAAATGAGTAGGTCTGGGGGGCACCGCTGTCAACAATGA
>SJXQ01012714.1:467825-493711 GCA_006408695.1 Aepyceros melampus | reverse complement strand
GTGCGGGTGATGGTTTGGCCCCCAGCGACCCGCACGTGGCAGTAACGGTAGCGCCGGGACCGGAGCGTCCGTTCGAGGCGCCAGTTGGGTCTGCGCGCTGGGGGCCTGCAGAAGCCGGGAACCTCCAGCCGGCCTGCCTCCCTATCTGCCCGCCACTCGCCGGTCGGGCGCGGGTTCCTGCGGGCCCAAAGGTCCCGGGAAGCCGTGCCAGGGAGTCTCGGTGCCCTCGGACCCTGGTCTGCGGCTCCAGCTTTGGGAAGTGTCAAGGCCGCGGTGTTCTCGGGCGGTTGCTCTCCCGGAAAGAATCCGCGCCCTCCCCAACCCAATAGTCATTCCAGGTGCGCCTAGGGCGGGTCCGGGCGGCAGCAGGCAGTAGGGGCCTAGCAGCCCGGGGCGCTCAACCCCAGCCGGTGCCCCGCACCCCGCAGACAACAGATCGCGGGGCTGACCGCAAGTCTGGGGCTGGGCGGGAGGGAGCTCTCCCAGACGGCCGGGAGGGGCCCGAGCCGGCCCGGGGCCAGGGTAAGGGGGCGAAGAATACCTGGGCGCCCCGGTATTTTCCAAGGCAGGGGCCGGGGGCGGGGTAACAGTCCCCACACCAGCTGAGAGGCCCACACTTTGCGCTTGATGTAACGGTCGCTCCCGACACCTCGCACCCGGATTAAGGCGAAGGCGCCGGCTTCGAGGAATCGGGGCTCTCCAGGCGGTGTTGCAAGCTTGGAAAGCAACGTGACCTTTTCCTGCGGTTCAGGGCCTTCTCACCGGACGGGCAGCTTCTTAAAGGAGCCGCGCCCCGTTTCGGGCCAGTTCTCCGCAGGCCACGCCCCCTCGCTGGCCCCTGTTAAAGGAGCCGCGTTCCAGTCTCTCTGACAGCTCTCAGAAGGCCTAGATCTGTTTCTTTGCTGAAATAAGCTTGATGCTGCAGCTGCAAGAGGATAAAGGTTGGGGGGCCGAAGAGTGGAGGAGAGAAGGGCTTGAGAGGTTAAAGAACCCCAAAGTGAGGGAGTGTCAGAAGATTGGAGGTAGTGGGTGAGGGGGACTGGTTCTGCTGCTACTGCTGCTGCTAAGTCGCTTCAGTCATGTCTGACTCTATGCGACATGATAGATAGCAGCCCACCAGGTTCCCACGTCCCTGGGATTCTCCAGGCAAGAACACTGGAGTGGGTTGCCATTTCCTTCTCCAGTGGTTCTAGGAAGGGACTAATGGGCGACACTGAGCATGCCCAAGTGTTTCCAAGCAACTCAAGAAAATGCCCCTTTAACTCCGCCTGCACTGCGACTTTGGCTCTGTGCTCAGCTCTGAGGATGCAGAAAGAATCACACTTCTGCCCTGGGATCTCTCCAGCTGGTGGAGAAGGAAGATTTGGACACAAGTAACCATGCCTCAATGGCTGCGTGTGAAGGACGTGCTGATCAGATGTACACTGAGTGCATTGGGTGTAACCGGGGGCACAGTGGAAAGACTGCCTGCAAAGGCAAGAGAAAGGAAGGCCTCTTGGTGGTAATGGCTTTGGAACAGGTTTTGAAGATGGGTGGAGTGTATACAGAAGGAAATGGGGACAAGGGTGCTCAAGGAAGAGGGAATTGCCTAAGCCACAGAATGAAGGCAAGAACCCTCTGGGGATGCTGGATAGTCCCACATGGCCCACAGGTAGCCATCAGTGGCTGTAGGTAGCTGGTTTTGGCTCTAGGCAGAACTAAGGGCCCCTTCCCCACTCTCACATCCTCTCCACTCCCTCCTTCGCAGTGAACAGGAAATTAATGCTTCCTCTTCTATCTTTCTCCTAAACTGTGAGGTTCTTGAAGGCAGGGAAAAAATCTTGTCACCTTTCCATCCCCAGTAAGGACTTCAAGGCTTGGCCCAGATGGACCCTTAAAATTGATAGAGCTGGCAGTCCTGTTTGGAGGAGAGGAGGACTGAGCAGTGAGACAGTAAAGATGGACCAGGTCCTATGACTATCCTCTCTCTATCCTCCCTTGGGTGGCTCACAGGCAATTTGAACCCAGCTCACCCAACCTAGCGCATCCCCTCCCCACTCCAAACCGCAGCATCCCCAGCGTTTCTGTCTCTGGTCTCTGGGACGGGCACTGGCTTCTTCCTGTTATACCATTAGAAACCAGAGACACCCCTCCTTATCCCTCACCCCCAAGTCCAATGCATCACCAAGTGATGCATCTATGTTTTTCTCAAATCTGTGCACCTCTCCCCACCCCGACATCACCTTCCCGAGCCAAGCCCCCTCTGGCCTGGCCTGGCCTACTCCTAATCCATTTCCTTTCTTCCTCTCTTCCCTCCCTCCAGTCCTTTCTCCATACTAATCTAGGTTGGCGTTTTCAAAATGCACACACCACCAATTGCTCCTCCTCTCAGTTACAACTTTGGTTTCAAGATTTCAGTGCCTGTCACTGGCCTCAGGCTAAAGCTCAAAACAAGGCCCCAAAGACCCTGACCCTACTTTTGATGCCTGGAGCCCATGCTGAGCAGCATCAGGATAGGGAAGGCCCATCCTGGCCACCTGGCTGGGGCGAGGTGGGGGAGCATGTGCTGATCCAAGCTGACTCCTCTTCAGAGGAGAGGTCGAGGCCATTCACACAGATGATGAAGGAACTGGACCCTGTCCCAGTTCTGTGTTCATTTTTTAAATTTTTATTTTTTTAATAGAAGGGCATCTGGAGAATCAAAAATAAACCTTTCCCATTGGGACAGGAAGCCTGGAGACCAAGGGTTTCAGGGGAAGGGTTGGGAGAAGAGTGAGATAGGAACTAGATTGAGGGTCATCCAGAAAGGAACAGGACGGGAGGGAAGAGTGGCAGGTGGTCTGGGGCCTGTGCTAGCTATTCTGGAGAGCCACACACGTCCTGCCCTGCCCTCCCTGGGGGAAATCCTCACCTCATTCTCTGCTCTCTCCACAGCTCTGGAGGCCTGTACTCTGAAAGGTGCTTGGAACAAAGCCTGTGAGTGTGATCTGGACTGCAGAGCCCCTAACCCGCCACCGCCATGGTAGGAAGAGGTGCCAAAGGGATGCTGGTGAGTACAGGGAGCAGACTGCCTCGAGGGGAGGGGGTATGAGCACCATCCGTCCCTTCTGGGGCCTGGTGCCAGCTGCTGCCCCGCAGGAGGGCCGAGGAGGCTCCATGGGGCCCAAGTCTGGCACTGCCAGGACTCCTGAGTGCTAGGGCTATTGCAGGCTCAGGCAGGCAGCCCCTCACCCAGGAGGCTAGAAACTCGTGTGGTTTGGAGCCCACAGCAGGCAGATTCTGCTACAGAGCCCGAAAGTCATGCAGGCAGGCAGGAAGGAAGCACAGGAAGGAAGGCAGGCAGGCAGGAAGCACACTCCCCATCCTCATCACAAGATACCCTGGAGATTAAGCTGCAGTCGATCCTGCCGGGAGCGCTGTCCTGTGGCTGACAGCCTGCTGTCCTCAGCCTGTGCTCTGCCTGCTGTGGGGAGCATTCAGTAGGGGCTGATCAAGGAGTCCTCAGAGACTGATTTTTCTCTTCTTCCACTCGAAAAATAGCATAGAACATTTCATGTTGATTCCTCTAGTGAGGTCTTTCAGGAAACGTCCCTCTCCCCTTTCCCCAAGACACGGCTCTTCACTGCCCACTGCCTCAGAGCACGGGAGAGGTGGTGCGAAGCAGAGGGCAAGAGCAGGGCCAGCTCATGGATGGATGGCTCATGGATGGACGGAGCAGGCCAGCTCTGGAATCAGAAGACAGGAAAATACCCCAAGGATGGTCGTTGTATTCCTCCTCTGGGGAAATGGCCTGAAGAACCAGTGAGACTGGGCAGCTGCCCGGAGGAAGCCAGTGGCTAAGCATGGCCCTCCCCTTGGCTCCTCCCTTCTCCACAGGGATTCTCCTGTTACTGTTCTCATTCAGTGAAAGACTGACCCAGGGTCTCTTGCTGAGCCCTCCCCAAACAAGCTCTGTCCCACCAGGGATTTCTGGGACTCTTATGTCCTGGGTCCAGAGAAATGCTGTTGGGAGGGAGCCAAACAGTTGGGCTCCAGGCTGAGGACCCTGTCTCCTGCCTGGTCCTGAACTTCCAGCATCTAGCCTCTCAGGCCCGCTCTGGTCTGGCCCATCCTGATTGGAACAGATCTGAATGAATTACACTTCTCAAAGTATTCCTGAGCCATCCTGAGCTCTTGAGTGCTCAGATGTGGGTGGAGATGGAGGTCTCCAGACCCGCATACTTGCTTAGGGGGGAGTAGATGCCATGATAGGATCAAGACTGGCTTCCTTCTTACCAGAAGTGTTGGAATTGCCATGGCCCTGTAGCAGAAAGTGGAGTGAAAGCTGCAGTCGATCCTGCCGGGAGCGCTGTCCTGTGGCTGACAGCCTGCTGTCCTCAGCCTGTGCTCTGCCTGCTGTGGGGAGCATTCAGTAGGGGCTGATCAAGGAGTCCTCAGAGACTGATTTTTCTCTTCTTCCACTCGAAAAATAGCATAGAACATTTCATGTTGATTCCTCTAGTGAGGTCTTTCAGGAAACGTCCCTCTCCCCTTTCCCCAAGACACGGCTCTTCACTGCCCACTGCCTCAGAGCACGGGAGAGGTGGTGCGAAGCAGAGGGCAAGAGCAGGGCCAGCTCATGGATGGATGGCTCATGGATGGACGGAGCAGGCCAGCTCTGGAATCAGAAGACAGGAAAATACCCCAAGGATGGTCGTTGTATTCCTCCTCTGGGGAAATGGCCTGAAGAACCAGTGAGACTGGGCAGCTGCCCGGAGGAAGCCAGTGGCTAAGCATGGCCCTCCCCTTGGCTCCTCCCTTCTCCACAGGGATTCTCCTGTTACTGTTCTCATTCAGTGAAAGACTGACCCAGGGTCTCTTGCTGAGCCCTCCCCAAACAAGCTCTGTCCCACCAGGGATTTCTGGGACTCTTATGTCCTGGGTCCAGAGAAATGCTGTTGGGAGGGAGCCAAACAGTTGGGCTCCAGGCTGAGGACCCTGTCTCCTGCCTGGTCCTGAACTTCCAGCATCTAGCCTCTCAGGCCCGCTCTGGTCTGGCCCACTCCTGATTGGAACAGATCTGAATGAATTACACTTCTCAAAGTATTCCTGAGCCATCCTGAGCTCTTGAGTGCTCAGATGTGGGTGGAGATGGAGGTCTCCAGACCCGCATACTTGCTTAGGGGGGAGTAGATGCCATGATAGGATCAAGACTGGCTTCCTTCTTACCAGAAGTGTTGGAATTGCCATGGCCCTGTAGCAGAAAGTGGAGTGCAGCTCTGCTCCTCCCTCCATGGAGATCTGAGTCCCGTGAAACTTAAGAAACCCTCTGAGGACTTGCTGGCTGCTCTGCTTTCTCTGGAGTGACCCTGAAAGGACTGGGGTGGGCAGGCAGGGGTGAAGTGGGACCCACATGGGCAGCACAGAGAGCCTGAATCCCAAGGTCCAGAACTTCTGCCGGGGCTGAGCTTTCCAGACCCCAGGCTCTGCCGGCTAGCCTGTCTGTGGAAGGGAATGCTGCCTTGGGATGCCTGTTTCCAGCACCAGGATGTGCCTAAAGATAGCCAGAGCATAGTTTCCTTTGTATCCTTTGACCTTTGACATCTGCACACTGCTGCTGCGTCTGAGGCTCCATAGCAGGTCCCCTGGGCACCCCCAGTGGTTGCTCGAGATTCTATTCTTTCTCAGTTCTGCTTATGACCCTGGGCTCCACTATTCTCAGGACTCAGTTGGAACCAGTGCTGCTTCCATGTAACCCCTGTCTCTGAGGAGTGCCATCCCTCTTTGCTAACCTGGGCAGCTGTATCTGGACTTCATTAGCTTCCCGTGGTCCCCTAAGGGCAGATCATGAAGGATGCTCCTTCTCTAGAGGCCACAGTGGGGCAGAACAGAGGGAGATGAGGGCCATGCGTGTAAACCAGGGGCACCTGGACCCTCCCAGGGGTGTGACTTCTGTCGCCATGTTTGTCCTGGTATTGGGTGCAGGCAGCTGGCCCTGGCCACAAGGTCCTCACTTCCATCCCCCTTTGCCCCAGGCTTGGGTGTGAAGACATGGGTCCCCTGGGGCTCCTCAGTATCTACCAAGTGTCACCCTTGGAGCCTCTTCTGGGCTCCCCGTGTGGCAGGTGCCCTGTGGAGGGCAAGCCACTTCCCAGCACGTGCCAAGGCCTACATGCCTGGTGCACATGTTCGTTCCCCCACTCCCAGCCCAGATGGTCTCTGGCAGGCCAGCTCAGCTGCCTCTCTCATGCCTCAGGAGCTCCTAGGACAGGGCCATGCAGGAACCCAGCTGGCCAGAGTGCTTCTAGCCTGGGAAGCAGCTGGGATGCTTGGTGACACCAGGGGTGGTGCGGGGGGTGGTTCCTTTCATGGAGACCTAGTGCCTCTATTTATTCACATGTAGGGCCAGGTTTCCTGGGGCTCAGAGGACAGGGAGTTGGTAGAGAAGAGCCCGGGACAGGAGACCCCCACTGGGTCAACTTTAATCCCACAGTCTCACACTAAGTCCAACTCAGTCCCCTTCCCTGCGGGCATGGAGGAGCTCCTGGTCTCGACTGACACTTCTACAGCCACCTGTGGCAGGGGTCAGCCCATGAGGGCTGCAGAGGCCCAGGAAATCCTGGGAGCTTGGTTCCAGCTGGGTTTTAGAGGATGAGGAACAGACTTCCAGACAGATACAAAGAGAAGCGCTTTGCAGGAATAGGGAGAAGTACACGCAGATATGAGTGGAAGGAAAGACTTTATCCAGGGGCCAGGTATCCCTCAGGCTAGGACAGCCAGGCTGCCAGGACTGGGTTAGAGAGGGCTAGGGACTGAATGAGATAAATCAGCAGCAGCGTGATCATCACTGAATGGTAGCAACTTATGTCTCACACATCCTTATGAAGAGGGTGGTGTCCCCATTTTGCAGATGAGGATACTAAAGCTCAAAAAGGATGATTAACTTTCCCGGACTCACACATAGGAAAAGGCACAACCCATGCA
Organism: Aepyceros melampus; assembly: GCA_006408695.1. Classification (NCBI taxonomy): domain Eukaryota; kingdom Metazoa; phylum Chordata; class Mammalia; order Artiodactyla; family Bovidae; genus Aepyceros; species Aepyceros melampus. Next base: position 486,769 of record SJXQ01012714.1, on the reverse strand, counting down.
CAATCCAGGGTCCAGATCTCCTCCTTTTAGTACCATGTTGTGTTGCCTTTCTGAAAAGCACAAAATTATCTGGGAGTAATGGCATTTGTGTCCTGAAGGCCTGGAGTGAAGCAACATGGGAGAGTGAGGTTCACTTCATCTGCGAGCAGCTGTCACCGAGACCTCAGCATCATCAAGGACCAGCTGAACATGTCCCACACTGACCAGGTTGCTGGACACATGTGCTGAGGCCCCCAAGTGTGTGCAGTGGGGGTGGAGACAGGGATGGTGGGACTGCGGATGGACCCTGATATACCACCCCTCACTTGGAGGAGGGAGTCCCCATCGGCTCTCCTTAAGTGGAAAGGGTGTAGAATGTAATACAAATGACAAGGACAGAACCATAAGGAAGCCAATGACTCTGGCCCAGCTTGGATATTTCTGTTGTTTTTAGGTGATTGGCTTGGAATGATCTGAATTAGACTGAGCAGAGGCTGGGGTCCACCACAAGGGCGACAGCACTGGTCAGGAGGCCAGGGGCAGGGACAGGTAGGGGACCCACTGAGAACCTCAGCTCAGGGTAAAGTGTGGTGGCATCAGAGGCCTTGTGAAGCCCAGCAAGCATCTGGGGACCTGACCTGAGACACCCCCAAAGTGCTACTGGGCCCCCCAGCAACCCTCACATCACCCAAACCTCCCAGATACCATCTTGGCATTCAAGGAACCTGTAAACACTAGGGAAATGAGCAGAAATGACCGTGCTACCAGTGGTGGCCAAGGTGACAGGTGCCACCCCTGGCCAGGGCATGGTGGGGGCAGGCAGTAACACCTCTCCACTGTCTCCCCATTCTCTGTGTTGAGAGTATAGGGTGGAGGGGTGGGGCACTCACCCCAGCAGCTGTACTCATATCTGGGAGTCCTGCAGATGGATGGAGTCATTACTGCCCACCATGGGAATCTGGGCCTTCTCCGGCCTTGTACAGCACCTGGAACTCAAGCCCATCTTCAGGGGAGGGAAGAATGCTGGGGGCCTAGCACCCTCTTCGGTGCTTCAGGAGGGCTGGATCCCAGTCTCTGCTTGGCTTTCTTGAGGTTTTCAAACGCTGCAGGAGAGGTAGGCATGGGGGAGGGATGGGCAGGCAGAGTGCATCAGAAGGGAGCCCTGGAGTGCCATCCATCCATCCACCCCCTTCTGATTCACCTGGCTGCCCCTGCCCCCACCCCCTACCTGAAGGAAGGAGTCGCCATCTGTTCTCCTTAAGTGGAACAGGGCATAGAATGGAAGACAAATGACATGGACAGAACCATAAGGAAACCAATGACTTTGGCCCAGCTTGGATATTTCTGTTGTTTTTAGGTGATTGGCTCGGAATGATCTGAATTAGACGAGCAGAGGCTGGGGTCCACCACAACGGCGACAGCACTGGTCAGGAGGCCAGGGACAGGGACAGGTAGGGGACCCACTGAGAACCTCAGCTCAGGGTAAAGTGTGGTGGCATCAGAGGCCATGTGAAGCCCAGCAGGCATCTGGGGACCTGACCCGAGACACCCCCAAAGTGCTACTGGGCCCCCCAGCAACCCTCACATCACCCAAACCTCCCAGATACCATCTTGGCATTCAAGGAACCTGTAAACACTAGGGAAATGAGCAGAAATGACCGTGCTACCAGTGGTTCCCAAGGTGACAGGTGCCACCTCTGGCCAGGGCATGGTGGGGGCAGGCATTGACACCTCTCCAGTGTCTCCCCAGTCTCTGTGTGGAGAGCACAGGGTGAGGGTGGGGCACTCTCCTCAGCAGCTGTGCTCACATCTGGGAGACTAGCAGATGGATGGAATCATTACTGCGCACCATGGGAATCTGGACCTTGTCCGGCCTTGTCCAGTAGCTGGAACTCAAGCCCATCTTCAGGGGAGGGAGGAATGGTGGGTGCATAGCACTCTGTTCAGTGGTCCAGGAGGATGGGACCCCAGTCTCCATTTGGCTTTGTTGAGTTTCTCAAAGGCTGCAGGAGACGTAGGCATGGGGGAGGGATGGGCAGGCAGAGTGCCTCAGAAGGGAGCCCTGGAGCGCCATCCATCCATCCACCCACTTCTGATTCACCTGTCTGCCCCTGCCCCCACCCCTCACCTGGAGGAGGGAGTCCCCATCTGTTCTCCTTAAGTGGAACAGGACGTAGAATGGAATACAAATGACACGAACAGAACCATAAGGAAACCAATGACTTCGGCCCGCCGTGTCTATATTTGTTGTTTGTAGGTGATTGGCTCAGACTGATCTGAATTAGCCTGGGCAGACGCTGGGGTCCACCCCAAGACTCAGGGTCAGGGACAGGTAGGGACCCACTGAGAACCTCAGGCTAGGGCAAAATGTGTGGGCATCAGAGGCCATGCGAAGCCCAGCAGGCATTTGGGACCTGACCGGAGACCCCCCCTAAAGTGCTACTGGGCCCCCCAGCCATCCCCACATCACCCAAACCTCCCAGCTGCCATCTTGGCATCTAAAGGACCTGTAAACATTAGGGAAATGAGCAGAAATGACCGTGCTAGCAGTGGTGGCCAAGGTGACAGGTGCCACCCCTGGCCATGGCATGGTGGGGACAGGCGGTGACACTTCTCTACGGTCTCCCCAGTCTGTGTGTTGAGAGCACAGGGTGGGGGTGGGGCACTCCCCCCAGCAGCTGTGCTCACATCTGGGAGTCTTGCAGATGGATGGAATCATTACTACCCACCTTGGGAATCTGGGCCTTGTCCGGCCTTGTCCAGCAGCTGGAACTCAAGCCCATCTTCAGGGGAGGGAGGAATGGTGGGGGCATAGCACCCTGTTCGGTGCTCCAGGAGGGCGGGACCCCCGTTTCTGTTTGCCTTTGTTGAGTTCCTCAAACACTGCAGGAGAGGTAGGCATGAGGGAGGTGCGGGGGTCCAGCCTCCGAGGGGTCCAGGGAACTCTTGGGAGGGATGGCGACGGCGTAATTAATGACTGTAGGTCACAGGTGCAAGAATGATTCTTTATTCAGCAAGAGCATCAGACAGATTTCTCTCAAGAACTTCCAAAGCATTCTAACAGGGTTTGATTTTCAAAGGCATTTTTATACATGGTTGCACAAGTTAATCACATAGTGTAAGATGTTACAAACCATATTTTTCGTCTTGTTATTTCCGTGTAAGCCTTTTCCACAACATTCCCATACATCATGAGTAAAACATTTCCAAACTTTCTTAACTTCCTTGTTCAATCTTTGTCACCTTCCAGAATTTGTTTTTCACTAGATTCTTTTTGATTTCTTGAAAAACTAAGTCACCTGGCCACCTGGGTCTCCTGTTGAGGCCCTTTTTACAATAGCAACCTTTTCTTGTTAGATTTAAACAATATATTAAGAAACACAATTTCCATAGTGTTTGTATTAATCACCATGTTGTGAACTTTTTAAGAAAAGCCTATTTATAACTGCACAATGTTTACCTCTTAATTCTATTCTTTGCTTTTCAGGGGAATGTTTACTTCTTAATTTTATTCTTTGCTTCTCAGGGGAATGTTTACTTCTTAATTTTATTCTTTGCTTTTCAGGGGAATGCCTGTACAGCTATTAATCAGTAATCCTAGAAAAACAAACTTGCAAACTATCAGAGTAGCTGCTGGATGAGCAATGAGGGGTTTCTTTGGGGGGTTTCTTCGGGCCTCCAGACCTTCAAATTCCCCTTGAGCGCTGGCCTCCTTGGACCAGATCACCCTGACCCGGATCCTTGTCCTGGGCGGGGCTTTTCTTGACTCCTTCGGCTTCCAACAGGGAGGGATGGGCAGCCAGAGTGCATCAGAAGGGAGCCCTGGAGCGCCATCCATCTATCCACCCCTTCTGATTGACCTGGCTGCCCCTGCCCCCACCCCTCACCTGGAGGAGGGAGTCCCCATCTGTTCTCCTTAAGTGGAACAGAGCATAGAATGGTATACAAATGACATGGACAGAACCATAAGGAAACCAATGACTTCGGCCCGCCGTGTCTATATTTGTTGTTTGTAGGTGATTGGCTCAGACTGATCTGAATTAGCCTGGGCAGACTCTGGGGTCCACCCCACGGGCAGGAACACTGGTCAGGAGGCGAAAGACTCAGGGTCAGGGACAGGTAGGGGACCCACTGAGAACTTCAGCCTAGGGCAAAGTGTGTGGGCATCAGAGGCCATGCGAAGCCCAGCAGGCATCTGGGGACCTGACCTGAGACCCCCCTAAAGTGCTACTGGGCCCCCCAGCCATCCCCACATCGCCCAAACCTCCCAGCTGCCATCTTGGCATCTAAAGGACCTGTAAACATTAGGGAAATGAGCAGAAATGACCGTGCTAGCAGTGGTGGCCAAGGTGACAGGTGCCACCCCTGGCCAGGGCATGGTGGGGACAGGCAGTGACACCTCTCCACGGTCTCTCCAGTCTCTGTGTTGAGAGCACAGGGTGGGGGTGGAACATCTTCCCCAGCCGCTGTGCTCACATCTGGGAGACTAGCAGATGGATGGAATCATTACTGCCCACCATGGGAATCTGGGCCTTGCCCGGCCTTGTCCAGCAGCTGGAACTCGAGCCCATCTTCAGGGGAGGGAGGAATGGTGGGGGCATAGCACCCTGTTCGGTGGTCCAGGAGGGTGGGAACCCAGTCTCTGCTTGGCTTTGTTGAGTTTTTGAAATGATGCAGGAGAGGAAGGCATGGGGGAGGGATGGGCAGGCAGAGTGCAGCAGAAGGGAGCCCTGGAGCGCCATCCATCCATCCACCCCCTTCTGATTCACCTGGCTGCCCCTGCTCCCACCCCTCACCTGGAGGAGGGAGTCCCCATCTGTTCTCCAGAAGTGGAACAGGGGGTACAATGGGATGGAGATAACAGAAGACAGTGCCATAAGGAAGCCAATGGCCTCGGCTCAGCTTGGATAACGGTATTGGTTGTAGGTGATTGTCTCATACTGGATCATCAGGAAGATGAGAATCAACTGCAAAGAGTGGGGGTTGGGAGTGGGCGTGAGTCCTGGCCAGCCCTACCCAGACCTGAAGCATCCTATCAGCACTGCTCACCTCCCTCTCCAGTTTCCCAGACTAGAAACAGGCATTTCGGGGAGGGCAGGGGTGACATCAATGTTTGCATAGCGGAAGAAGCTGATGGCACCAGGGGTCCAGGGTATGATGGGCAGGTGGGCACTGTGGAAGGGGAGGGATCTGGCTTCTGGAGAATCCTGAAGCAGGCAAGAAATTGTTCATCTGCCGTGGCCCCTGGAAGTCAGTTCTGCTCAAAGATTGGCAGTGGCCCCCCCACTGCCTGCTGAATTAAGGCCAAATCCATGGCCTTTAAGGCTTCAATGGCATTTCCCATCTAAGCCTTTTTTGGGTGTTTCCTCCAGACCTGGGAGCTCCTGGGACTGCATCAGCTCTAGGTCTCCAGCACCCAGCACTGTGCCTGGCACAATCTCATGTGCTGATCTGAATTGACTTATGCAGGGAGTTGGAGCAATAGGGAAAAGGAAAGGGAGAAGTCCTGCCAGTCTATGGCTGCAGAGACAGCAGTGGACAGCCAGGGGAGGCTCTGAAGCCTAGAAACTGTGTCAGGCAGGCGGTGCTCTCAGGAACCGTTTTGGAAAGAGCCGAGGGACACCAGAGATAAAGCCTAGGGTTGCAGCAATGAAAATACTACAGGAAGCAGAAAGATAGGCAGGTGGCTCATGGGCCACCAGGAGGGTCTGGGGTGCTGCTTGGTAGGAGGCCTCAGCATACTCCTCTCAAGCCTTCAGCCACGTCCTGGAGCTCAGGTCCCACCAGCCTTTTTTAGGGACTAAATTTCAGAAGTCAAGACCCGCATCCATCCAAGAGACGGTGCAGTTAGCTTATAACAAGCTTCCTGAATGGAACTAGAGCCTGATCTAACGTGTGGACAAATTCTTTACTCGAGCTGACAGAAGGATGGAGTTTGTAAATTAAAAAAAAAAATCTTTTCAGCACTATGAAGAAGTAAAGCCTTCAAAAGGAAGCTAACAGCCCAGAAGCATGCGTCCACAGAGCCTGGCATCCTCACCCAAAGGTGATTCCAGCCTGGGTTTTTGAGCACAGAGCATGCTGTGGGCTTTGCCTCAGTTTCCTGGAGACACCGGATCCAGGCTGCCTCCTGCCCTGCCTGAGCGGTACCCTGGGTCCCCCCATAGGGCGGCAGCTTGCTGGGAGCCCTGGAGGATGAGCTCCCCCAGGGCAGGTCCTCGGCCAAAGCCACCACCCTTGAGGGCACAGTGCTTGGGGGTGGCGTCTGCCCTCCGCCGCCTCCCACCACTCACAGAGCACTTGCACTCCTGTTTCAAAGCTGGGACAGTGGCTAGACCTGGTGCCTATGCCAGGCTCGGGAAGACCCCACACCCCATGGGATGGGAGCCTCAGCCCTCAGGGGCTTTTCCCCCCAGAAAGATGAGCCAATGTGGAAATCCGGTGCTGACCTCTCTGCGGCCCAGAGGAACTGGCACGACTCCAGACACTGCCCTGACATCAGGCTGACCCCTCTGTCACTCAGAGACAGCCCTGCCTCTTCTCTGTGGAGGGACCATCATGCTGCTGGTGAAAAGACAAGGCAGGGAAAGCCCACGAAAACAGAACAGAGGAAGATCCGAGGACTGGAGGGAGGACCTCAGGTGGAGCAAGCAGTGCTCCCGGCCTGCCCAGTTCACACAGGGCAGGCCCAGGGGAGGGAGACGCAGAAGAGGAGCCAGAGAGCCAGGGCGCTGCCTTCTCTCCACGTCTCTGGGTCTGCGCGCCCTCACGCCTCGAAGATGTATTTTCCTGCTCTTTTCTAAATAAAACGGAGCTGTAACACTGATCTGTCTGGGGTATAACACGGTCTGTTCAAGACCCAAGAGCTCAAACACGGTGTGTCTGAGAGCTGTGAGGTGCTGAGGGCTTTAACGTCCATTGCTCCAAATTTTTGTTGAGACAGAACCGAGGAGAATACACTCGCCTGATCAAAAGTACAAAGAGACCATAAAATATTCCGCAACCTGCACTTTCAGCTGAGACTCAGAAAACTCTCAAATTCCAGACTGTGTTTAAGTGTGAGGGTGAAAGATCATCCCAAACTCGCAGAACAGGTTCAGAAAACCATAAAGCTGAGAAGAATGGAGGGTTCAGAAAGGGCTTGACTTTGGCAAGACTTAGAAACCATTCACAAATATTTTCCTACAGAAGAGGCGCTCAGGACTTCCCTGGTGGTCCAGTGGTTAAGAATCTGCCTGCCAATGCAGGGTTCACAGGTCGCATCCCTGGTCCAAGAAGATCCATACGCCACAGAGCAAGTAAGCCTGTGCACCACACCGACTGAGCCCATTCTCCTAAACCCCGTGTGCTCCAGTGGGGGTCATTGCAATGAGGAGCCCACTCACCACAACTCGAGAAAGACTGTGTGCTGCAACAAAGACCCACCACAACTAAAAATAAATTTAAAAATCTTAGAGGCACTAATTTATGGAAGAAAAAAAAAAAAAGAGGCTCTCATCTGAGTAGGAATGCAGTGGCTGGTCTGAGATCGAGCACTGGAGGAAGTAGAGACAAGGCGAGACTTTTAAGAGCACTGTTCACAAGTGTCAGGGGTTGTCTTAGAAGTCAAGGGCAGTATTCATTGACATATTAAGGGAAAAGAGAAGAGATTGGTGGTAGAACTTGTAACAGGACAGGATCCAAGAATCATATTTTTTAAAGATGTCAATTACAGTTCCAATAGAGAGAACTCTTGAGTTGAGAAACTGGGAACACAACTCCAATATCTCTCCAGAAAAGACCAATCCATTCAAATATGAAGACCAAAACATGAGTAAAATACAGTATCCACAGAAGATACTAAAACACCAAAACAGAAATGGAAGATTGTAACTTCTCAAAAGAGAAAATTCACTGGAAAAGTGCTGTTGAAGATCAAGGAAAAGTTAACAACATTGAAATACAAATTTAAAAAGAAAGAAAGAAAAACAAAACTTAAGAAAGTAATTGCAGCTTTTACCAATTACAGGAACACCACAGGGCAGACAGAGGAATTCAAAGAAGTTCTGTCCAGACAATAGGCTATGAGTGATAATAGAGGGGAGAGAGGCGAGGAGACAGTGATAAGGGAAACTACAGGGGCTTCCCTGGTGCTAACAGTGTTTCAAAGGTCTTTATTCTGTAAAAAGGTTTTAACAGAATACTGTGAGAAATGCAGATTTTGGGCATAAGTGAAATTATAAAAATCAGAAAAATAATGCTAGATTGAAATAGGAAACATTTTATACAAGCACAAATCCCTCATGCTCAGATTTTTGCCTTCAATTCCACTCCTTACTACAAGGAAGAGTCAGGAGAATTTCCTGACTTCAAGTCTGGAACAAGGAATAAGTGAACCTGGTGCTGCTTATTGTGCCAGAAAATAAGGGAACTTCCCAAGACAATTAGGACTGTGTCAAATGGAGACGGAGAAGGCAATGGCACCCCACTCCAGTACTCTTGCCTGGACAATCCATGGGTGGAGGAGCCTGGTAGGCTGCAGTCCATGGAGTCACTGAGAGTGGATAGGACTGAGCAACTTCACTTTCACTTTTCACTTTCATGCATTGGAGAAGCACATGGCAACCCACTCCAGTGTTCTTGCCTGGAGAATCCCAGGGATGGGGGAGCATGGTCTCTGGGGTCGCACAGAGTCGCACGACTGAAGTGACCTAGCAGCAGCAGCAAATGGACGCAGCTGAAGTGACACCAAGGAAGATAGTAGAGTAGGAAGCACCAGGAAGTCACGTCCCTGACTGCAGAATTTGCCTGATGTAATTGCTTTGGAACAATGGAGTCTACTCAATGCTTGTGACTTCAAGGGAAGTTGGGAAAGGTATACTGAAGTTAATTACAGTTTCAGCTCTTAGGCAGTTAGTGGCAGTCCCCAAACAGCCTGGGCCCCATATCAGGAGGCTGTGCACACATTTCTGGAGCAGCCTGCCTCAGCTTGTGGGAGTCAGAGTGGGCAATGAAAACCCTGGGCTCCAAATCCTGGGTAATCTGTGTTCTAAGTGCTGCTTCTGATCATGTGCAGACAGAGGTGGGAAGCCATTGGTGCAACTCCCACTGCAATCGTCACATGCCAGGGACCAGCGCGAGGAACTCTGCCCATGGCAAAGGTCATGAGGAAGAAGGCTTGGCATATGCAAAAGCGTGACCCAGCCTCAGGAAACCCCCTGTTCCCGAGCATCTACCCCCAAAACCAGAGTCTGTTTTATACTCTCACCTACACCTCTGACTTTACGGGGGGCTCTCCCCCATCACCATTTCTCTCGGAGAAGGAGTTAACTTGCAGCTCCAGTTAATAAAAATTCCCGGGCGTGATAAGAGTGTTTCAACTTATGAACTCCTCTGAAGGTTATCTAGCCTGCCTGTATAGGTTCGTCGGGCCACCTGTGATTGTTTACAGCCTCCCAACAGAGAGAGGCACGAGATGTTTTAGATTTACTAAAGGCAGATTCTTTGGGGAAGTTAGAATTTATTAGTATAGTGGGTTGATTAGGAATTATATTGGTGAAGGGGTTTTCATTTGTTGTGCCAATATTGCTACTAATTCCCTGCCCTGGGTGTGACAAGGGTGTCTCAGGTCAAACCTCCCTGCTGACAAACTAGCTTGTGTGATAGGATTATCCATACTCCTGCCACGAGGCACATGATTGTTTACTACCTCTCAACCAGAAACAGCACAGAGAGTTTGGGGGTATTTTGAAGGTCTTAATTAGCATAGGGCTTTTCTCACTGTTGAGTCAATGATTGCCACCAGGCCTCCACGTCCTTAGGCACCTGGGAATATAGTCATCAATGTATTTGGAATATAGAAAAAGAAATATAGTAGTTTTTGATGTTAGCAATACTAGACTTTTTGAATTAATGAATTTTCTCCTTTGTTATAGATCACAGTACTTTGTTATAAATCACTGTGTCCTTGCTATGTAAAAATGGAACTTTATCACTATCTTAAGACTAAATAGATCTTAAGGGAAACATTGGTGAAAGGATTTCAGTTGTTGGGCTGATGTTTGCTGTTAAATCTCCATATTCCCTGCCCTTATAATGAATATAACTAGCATATAAGGGAAATAAGTATTAACCTTTAAGATTAATCATGTTAACCTTGGGTTAAATAAATTCCTTTCTTGATTGTAACTCACTACACCCTCACCCTATAGGAATGTAACTTTATTTGGAGGGTGGTGCCTGGTTCAAGAAAAACACCCTTGGAAAAAATAAGTTCTTTGGTTGTCAGAAAAAAAAAAGAAAAGGGTCATAAACTGTCAGCAGGCCTCATGGCCAGAAGATGATGTAAAACCCCTAAGACCTTTTTTTATGTGAAGCACCTGATTTTGATAAAGGTCAGGACTGCTGACCCTCACATGACTCTGTATTCATCCCTATGTGTAAAAAAAAAAGGTATATAAGCAAACCTGAAAATAAAGAAAATGGGATCAATTTCCAGAAAGGCTGATTTCCCCCGTGTCATTCTTTCTTTCCCCTGCTGGCTGAATTCCCATCTGGGGAGTGGGTACTCACGAAGCCTACTAATTATGCCTGGGCTTCTAAGATCGACCGGGGAGGCCTCAGTGCCTCCTCTCCTTCGGGAGAACGGAAAGACGCCTGTGGCCTATGTAGGTGGTAATTGGTATTCCACATAAACCAAGTTATTCAGCCTCTTTTTCTCCACTAAGTTTCCTACCACACTATCTGTTTCTAATCGCTACATCTGTAATTGAATAAGTTTTTTCCTAGGACGCCGACTCCGTCCCCACCTTCGAATCACCCTGGATCCACCGGGGCTAGACCCCGGCAGTCACAAACCTCTCCTCTTCCAAATGACAGAAACTACAGGGTATTTCAAAGGACTGGCACCTGTTTCTCTCTCTCTCTCTGGCCATGTTGCATGGCTTGCGGGATCTTAGTTCCCAGACCAGAGATGGAAACTGTGCCCCCTGCAGTGGAGGCATAGAGTCCTAACCAGTGGACCGCCAGGGAAGTCCCTGGCATCTGTTTCTTTCTCCCTTCATTTTTCCCTTTTTCACCTTTTGGGAACCATACATTTAAGAACTAGTATACTCAAAAGCTTCTCAGGTGGCTCAGTGGGTAAAGAATCTGCCTGCAATGCAGGAGACACAGGAGACAACGGTTCAATTCCTGGGTTAGGAAGATACTCTAGAGGAGGAAATGGCAACTCATTCCAGTATCCTTGCCTGGAGAATCCCACAGACAGAGAAGCCTGGTCTGCTACAGCTCTTGGGGGTCGCAAAAAGTCAGACACGACTGAAGTGACTGCCACGCACGTGCACACACGCACACACACATACTCAAAAGCAACCACATATATGGAAAATTTAGAAAGTCACCACACATACGTAAGAAAAAATCCAGACTCATAAAATATCTGGGAAACCTTAAGCTTACCTGTACATCAGGTAACTATACTAGATAAGCATCAGGCTGATGCTGTCACAGAGCCAACGTACACCGGTTTAAATAAACTATAAACAAAATCAGTAAACCCTGAGAAAGAGGAAGAATTGGATTTCCAGAGTTCCTACATAAGATACAAATGTCCTTCTTTCAACAACAAAAAATCATGAGTCATAAAAGGACAGGAATGTTATGACACATTCAAAGGGGAAAAAAATAAACAAATGTCTAAGAAAGACCAGATGGTGAACTTCCCACACAAAGAATTTAAAACTGTCTGTCTTAAAGATGCTAAAAGAAGATGTGAATAAAGTCACAAAACTGATGTATGAACAAAATGGTAATGTTAATAGAGAGAAAATCTAAAAATAAACTAAAAAATTTTGGAGTTTAAAAATATAACTAAAATAAAACTGACTAGAGGGATTCAAAAGCAGATTTGAGTGGGCAGAAGAGTCAGCTACTTTGAAGATAGGACAGTTGAAATTGTCAAGTTGAACAGGAAGAGAAAAAAAAAAAGATTGAAGCAAACTGAAATGAATGCCTAAATGACCTGTGGGACAACATCAAGCAGATCAACAGAAGCATTGTAGGAATCCTAGAAGAGAGAGAGAAAAGAGCAGAGAGATTGCTTGAAAAAATAATGGGTGAAAATATCTCAAATGTGATGAAAGACATGCATATAGCCCTCTGAAGAGCTCAGTGAACTTCAAGTAGGATAAAATCAATCAAGGAAATCCACAGTGAGACAGATTATAATCAAAGTGTCTAAAGACCAAGAGAATCTTGAGAGCAGTAAGAAAGTAACTCATCACATATAAGGGATCCCAGATAAAATTCTTAACAGATTTCTCATTAGAAACCTTGGATGCCAAAAGGCAGTGGGTTGATAGAGTCAAAATGCAGAAAGAAACTGTCTAACCACACATCTCATAACTGGCAAACTGTCCTTCAGAGATGAAGGAGATATTAAGTCATTCCCAGATAAATGCTGGAAGAGTTTATTATCATTAGAGCATCTTTTGTTCTAATGAGGTTACTCTTGGTGACCTTCTGGATAGGGGCTGGTCACCAGAAAGACCAAGCCATCATTAGAAGCTTGGACTTTTGGGCCCTATCATTCTCCAGAGACAAGAGAGGGCCTAGAAAATGAATTAATAATTGATGATGTCTACAGGGTCAAGCTCCATAAAAACCCCCAAAGTACAGAGCTCAGAGAGCTTCTGGGTTGTTGAACATAGGGAGGTGCTAGGAGGGTGGTGTACCTAAGGGGGAATGGAAACTATGTGCCCCTTTCCCATACCTCACCCTCTATGTAGCTCTTAACCTGGCTGTTCAATTGTATTCTTTAAGGTATCATTTTGTAATAAATCAGCAATAGTAAATGAACTTTTCCTGGGATCTGTGAGCTGCTCTAGAAAATGATCAGATCTCAGGAGGAGGTCATAGAAACCGGTCCCAATTTACAGACTTCGGTCAGAAGCCAAGGTGACAACCTGGACTTGTGATTGGTGTCTGAATCAGGGGGTAAAGACTTCCCTGCTTGTCCCGTGGCTAAGATTCAATGTTCCCAGTGCAGAGGGCCTGGGCTCTATCCCTCGTGAGGAACCTAGATGCCACATGCTGCAACTAAGAGTTCCCATGCCACAACTCAAGGTCCCACGTGCTGTAACTACAGAATCTTGTATGCCTCAACTAAAAATTCTGCATGCCACAACTAAGATCCAGCACAGCCAAAGACATAAAAATAACGGGGCTTCTCTGGTGACTCAGTGGTAAAAAGTCCACCTGTCAATGCAGGAGACATGGGATCGATGTCTGGGCTGAGAAGATCCCACATGCCATGGAGTAACTAAGCCTGTGCACCACAACTGAGCCTGTGTTCTAGAGTCCAGGAGCTGTGGCTGCTGAGCCCATGTGTCACAACTACTGAAGCCTGAGCTCCATAGAGCCTGTGCTCCACAACAAGAGAGTCCACTGCAAGGAGAAGCCCTCAAACTGCAACTAGAGAAAAACCCACACAGCAACAAAGACCCAGCACAGCCAAAATTAAATAACATAAATCAAGAAAATTATTTTTTAAGTTCAAAAGAAATATTAAAGAAAAAGGAAATAAAGGGTAGGGGACAGTCTGTGTTGGACTAAGCCCTTAACCTGTAGGACTGGGCACTAATTCTAGGCAGTCAGTTTCTTGTTGCAGAAAACCATATATCTCATGTCATAAGTGTTGTGAGAGAGAGAATGAAGGAAAACAGTTTTCTTAGGTACCAATGCATAAAAAATGCAACTAATTTGTATTTTTGGACTCTTAATACATAAGGATGGAACTTTGTGACATTAATAACTGAATTGGAATGGGGACAGGACTGGATGGAGCTTTTATTTTAATCACATTAAAGTGGTATGGTAGAGTTTTGGGATGTCAAATTTAATCCCTACAGTGAACACAAAGAAAATAGTTATATGATATATACAAAAGGAAATGAGAAAGGAATTAAAGTTTCACTACAAAAAAAAAAAGCAACTAAACACAAAAGATCTAATACAGGAAACAAGGGGCAGGAAAGCTAAATGCAAACTGAAAACAAAGAGCAACATGACAGAAGCCCCTCCTCATCATTAATTACTTTAAATAAACACAGTTTAAACTCTCCAGTCAAGACAGAGGTTGGAAGAATGGATTCAAATAAACGTGGTATAATTACATGTTGTTTACAAGAGACTACTTTAGATCCAGAGACAAAAATAGGCTGAAAGTGACAAGATGGGAGAAGATATTCCATGGAAATAGGAAACAAAACAGTTGGCATGGCTATACTCAGCTCAGTTCAGTTCAGTCGCTCAGTCATGTCTGACTCTTTGCAACCCCATGAATTGCAGCACACCAGGCCCTGTCCATCACCCGCTCCCCCAGTTCACTCAAATTCACGTCCATTGAGTCAATGATGCCATTCAGCCATCTCATCTTCTGTCGTCCCCTTCTCCTCCCACCCTCAATCTCTCCCAGCATCAGAGTCTTTTCCAATGAATCACCTCTTCGCATGAGGTGGCCAGAGTACTGGACTTTCAGCTTTAGCATCAGTCCTTCCAAAGAACACCCAGGACTGATCTCCTTCAGAATTGACTGGTTGGATCTCCTTGCAGTCCAAGAGACTCTCAAGAGTCTTCTCCAACACCACAGTTCAAAAGCATCAATTCTTTGGCGCTCAGCTTTATGCACAGTCCAACTTCGCACCCATACATGACCACTGGGAAAACCATAGCCTTGACTAGTGGCTAGCAAATATAATAGACTTTAAATAAAAAAAGATTGCAAGAGACAAAGGATATTATATATCAGTATATTAATAAAGGTTCAACACAGCAAAAAGATGCATATAAAGATTTATACCTAATTATGTCCAAGTATCTGAAACCAAAACTGACAGAATTGAAGGGACAAATAAACAGTTCTAAGTAACAGTTGAAGATGTCAATATCTCACTCTCAATAACAAATAGAACAACCAGACAGAAGATGAGTAAGGAAACAGAAGTTGAACAACACATAAATCAACTAGATATAACAAACATATAGAGAACACTCTACTCAAAAACAAGATACACATTCTTCTCAAATGCACACGGTGCATTCTTCTTCAGAACAGAGCATATATCAGGTCACCAATTAAGGCTCAAGAGATTTGAAAAGACAGAAATCAATAATGGCAAGAATGCTGGAAAATATCTAAATTTATGGAATTAAACAGCATACTCTTAAACAACCAATAGGTCAAAAAAGAAATCACAAGGGAAATTAGAAAATACGTAGACAAACAAAAATGAAAACAACACTAAAAAACTTGCAAGGTTCAGCAAAAGCAATGCTAAGAGGGAATTTACAACCATAAATGCTTACAATTTAAAAAGATCTCAAACCAACAATCTAGTTTTCTGCCTTAAGGAACTAGAAAAAGAATAAAATTAACCCAAAGTTAGTAGGAAAGAAATATTAGAGAAAGCAAAAGTTGGCTTTTGGGAAAGATGAACAAAATCCCCAAACCTTTAGCTAGACTGATCAAGAAAAAGAAAAGACTCAGATGACTGGTAGCAGAAATGAAAGTGAAGACATTACTACCAATTATATAGAAATGAAAAGAATTGTAAAAATAGAGTACTAGGAACAGTTGCGTGCCAACAACTTGGATAACCTAAATGAAATGGATAAAATCATAGAAAAACAATACATAGCAACAGAGAATTATGAAAAAAAGAAAATCTGAATACACCCACAACCAGTAAATCAGTAACCAAAAACTTCCAGGACAAAGAAAGATTCTGAACCTGACGGCTTCATGCTGAATCCTACATTAAACATCTAAACAAAAATGCTAATGTTCTCAAATTCTAACAAAAAATTGAAAAGAGGACTTCCCTGGTGGTCCACTGGCTAAGAATCCACCATAAAATGCAGGAGACCTAGGTTCAGTCCCTGGTTGGGGAATTACCTATACTCTGCAGGGCAACTAAGCCTACGTGCTGCAACTACTGAGCCCATGCTCAGAGATCATGCATGATGTGATGAAGATCTCAAGTGCCACAGCTAAGACCCAATGCAGCTAAATAATTAAAAAAAAAAAAACCCTGAAAAAAGGGGACTACTTCTTAATCTATTCCATGAGCTAAG
This sequence comes from Aepyceros melampus, assembly GCA_006408695.1. Taxonomy (NCBI): domain Eukaryota; kingdom Metazoa; phylum Chordata; class Mammalia; order Artiodactyla; family Bovidae; genus Aepyceros; species Aepyceros melampus. The sequence continues at coordinate 470,680 of SJXQ01012714.1, read as the reverse complement.
CATTGCCCTGATACCAAAGCTAGACAAAGATATCACAAGTAAAGAAAAGTATAAACCAACATTTTTATGAAAATAGGTACGAAAATCCTTAAAAAAAAAAAAGTGCAAAACCTGGTAAAACAAATCCATCTGCATATTAAGGAGATTATACAAAATGACCAAGTGGAATTTATCCAGGAATGCAAGGCTGATTTGACACACAAAAAGCAATCAATATAATATATGACATAAGTATAATAAAGGTGAAAAAACCACATCATTTCAGCTGATGCAGAAAAAGCATTTGAAAAATCCAATACCTTTTCATGATTAAAAAAAAAAAAAACTAAAAGAAACTAGGGATAGAAAAAAAAAATTTCAACATGAGAAACCCAGTGCTAACATCACAGTAAATGGTCAAAGACTGAATGCTTTTCCTCTAAGATCAGAAAAAACACAAGGTTGCCTCTCTCCATCACTTCAATTCAAATAGTAATGGCAGTTCCAGCCAAAGCAATTAGGCAAGAAAAATAAATACAAGGCATCCAAATGAGAATGGATGAGAATTATTTTTGATGCTATTGTAAATTGTTTTCCTACTTTCTCTGTTCCCAGATGGTACAATATTCATGTAGAAAATCCTCAAGATTACAGACATACAGACCTGTTAGAACCAATAAATAAATTAAGCAAACGACCAGGATACAAATGCAGCACACAAAAATTCACTGTTCCTATAGACTGCAATGAATAACTTAAAACTGAAAGTAGGAAAACAATTTACAATAGCATCAAAAATAATTCCTTAGGGACTACCCTGGTGCTCCAGTGGTTAAGAAGAATCTGCCTGCCAATGCAGGGAACACAGGTTTGATTCCTGGTCCAGGAAGGGATGTGCCACAAGGCAACTAAGCCCAGAAGCCACAACTATTAAAGCCTGAGTGCCCTAGAGCTGGTCCTCTGCAACAAGAGAAGTCACTGAAATGAGAAGCCCACACACTGTAACTAGAGAAAGACCCAGTTCAGCCAGAAATAAATAAATTTATGAAAAGAATTACTTAGAAATGACCAGAGTTTAACTTAATCACTGAAAACAACAAAATACTGCTGAAGGAAATTAAAGACATAGAGAAAAAGGGAAGAAATAATATAACCAAAGCAATATACAGGTTTAATGCAATCCCTGTCAAAATCTATTTTTTGCAAAAATAGAAAAATCCATCCTGAAATTTATATGGAGCCCCAAATATCCAAAAACAATCTTGAAGAGAAAGAACCAAATTGGAAAGTTCACATTTCCTGATTCAAAACTTACTATAAAGCTACAGAATCAAAACAGTATCTCTGGCATTAAGGATAGACCAACAGAAAGGAAGAAAGCCAAGAAATAAGTCCTTACATATACGGACAAATGATTTTCAAAAGATGACAAGACCATTCAATAGGGGAAAGGACAATCTTTTCAATAAATGGTGCTGGTATATTTGGATATAGACATGGAAAGAAATGAAGTTGGACCCTTACCTAACACCATATACACAGATTTCCCTGGTGGTGGACGCACTGGATAAGAATCCACCTGCCAAGGCAGGGGACTTGGGTTTGATCTCTGGTCTGGGAAGAGTCCACATGCCTCAGAGCAACTAAGCCGTGCACCACCACTGCTGAGCCCGCAGTCTGGAGCCCACAAGCCACAACTACTGAAGCTTGTATGCTCCAGGGTGCCCAAGCCACAACTAATGAACCTCTGTGCTGCAACTACTGAAGTCAGTAGGCTTAGAGCCTGTGCTCCACTGCCAGAGAAGTGATCAAAGCTGGAGAGTAGCCCCTGCTCTCTGCAACTAGAGAAAGCCACATGCAGCAATGAAGACCAGGCACAGCCAAAAATAAATAAATAAATAGTATCAATCAATAAATATAGCAGTGTGTACATATTGATCTCAGGCAAGTGTTTAAAAAATTTAAACACACACACACACACACACACACAAAATTATCTCAAAATGGACAAAATATTGGCCAAACTATAAAACTGTTGGGGAAAAAAACAGAAAAGTTTCATGATATTGGATTGGCAATAATTTCTAAGAGATGATACTGTAGGCGCAGGTAATAAAAGAAAATATAGACAAAACTGACTTTGTCAAAGTTTAAAACTTTTCTGTATCAAAGACACTATCAAAAGAGCCTAACGGCAACCCATTGGAAAGCAAGGACTGGAATAGATATTTGTACACACATACTCAAGCAGCATTATTGACAATAGCCAAAATGTGGAAGCAAGCCAAGTGTCCGTCAACAGATAAACACAATAGGATATACGCATACAGTAGAATATCATTCAGTCTTAAAATGGAAGGAAATTCTGACACAGGCTTCAACATTAAGAAAACATTAAGCCAAGTTAAGTAAGCCAGTCAAAAACACGATGTATGATTCTATTCATGAGATACTTAAGGAAGTCAAACTCAAGGAGACAGAAAATAGTAATGTGAATGTGTCTAATCCCACTGAACTATATAAATATCACTATGTATAATGATTTATGGTGTACAGATTTTACCATAATTTTTTAAGTGTTTAAAAAGGGGCACAGAAGGGGTTCCCACTGGCCAAATTTGGAATAATTTGAGAATCAAAAAGAACAACTGTTGATTTTAATAGATTAAATCATGAAAATTCATAAACCAATAGTGACAGTGGGTCAGCTATTATCCCAGCTCTGAACATTATGAACTGAAGTGAAAAATTAAGCTTTTATTCTGATCAGTTCAGTTCAGTCGCGCAGTCGTGTCCGACTCCTTGCGACCCCATGAATCGCAGTACGCCAGGCCTCCCTGTCCATCACCAACTCCCGGAGTTCACTCAGACTCACG
>SJXQ01012714.1:418689-458400 GCA_006408695.1 Aepyceros melampus | reverse complement strand
GTCGAGGCGAGGGGGTGGAGGTGGGTGGGGTGGATGGGGACTGCTCCTGGAGGAGGGGAGCTGCGTGCCGTTGACGGTTTGACCCTCAGCGACCCGCACGTGGCAGTTACGGTCTCACCGGAAGTAGAGCGTCAGGTGGTGAGTTCCAGGCGCCAGTTGGGTCTGCGCGCTGGGGGCCTGAAGACGGCGGGAACCTCCAACCGGCCTGCCTCCCTATCTGCCTGCCACTAGCAGGTTGGGTGCTGGTTCCTGCGCGCCCAAAAGTCTTCAGAAGCCGTGCCAGGGAGTCTCGGTGCCCTCGCACCCTTGTCTTCGGGTCCGGGCTTTGGGAAGTGTCAAGGCCGCGGTGTTCTCTGGCTATTACTCTCCAGGAAGATTCCGCGGCCTCATCACCCAAACCGTCATTCCAGGTGAGCTTAGGGCTGGCCCAGGAGGCCACAAGTGAGGGTAGGGGCCTAGCAGCCCGGGGCGCCCATCCCCAGCCGGTGCCCCGCACCCCGCAGGTGAGGGTAGGGGCCTAGCAGCCCGGGGCGCCCATCCCCAGCCGGTGCCCCGCACCCCGCAGGTGAGGGTAGGGGCCTAGCAGCCCGGGGCGCCCATCCCCAGCCGGTGCCCCGCACCCCGCAGGTGAGGGTAGGGGCCTAGCAGCCCGGGGCGCCCATCCCCAGCCGGTGCCCCGCACCCCGCAGGTGAGGGTAGGGCCTAGCAGCCCGGGGCGCCCATCCCCAGCCGGTGCCCCGCACCCCGCAGGTGAGGGTAGGGGCCTAGCAGCCCGGGGCGCCCATCCCCAGCCGGTGCCCCGCACCCCGCAGGTGAGGGTAGGGGCCTAGCAGCCCGGGGCGCCCATCCCCAGCCGGTGCCCCGCACCCCGCAGGTGAGGGTAGGGGCCTAGCAGCCCGGGGCGCCCATCCCCAGCCGGTGCCCCGCACCCCGCAGGTGAGGGTAGGGGCCTAGCAGCCCGGGGCGCCCATCCCCAGCCGGTGCCCCGCACCCCGCAGGTGAGGGTAGGGGCCTAGCAGCCCGGGGCGCCCATCCCCAGCCGGTGCCCCGCACCCCGCAGGTGAGGGTAGGGGCCTAGCAGCCCGGGGCGCCCATCCCCAGCCGGTGCCCCGCACCCCGCAGGTGAGGGTAGGGGCCTAGCAGCCCGGGGCGCCCATCCCCAGCCGGTGCCCCGCACCCCGCAGGTGAGGGTAGGGGCCTAGCAGCCCGGGGCGCCCATCCCCAGCCGGTGCCCCGCACCCCGCAGGTGAGGGTAGGGGCCTAGCAGCCCGGGGCGCCCATCCCCAGCCGGTGCCCCGCACCCCGCAGGTGAGGGTAGGGGCCTAGCAGCCCGGGGCGCCCATCCCCAGCCGGTGCCCCGCACCCCGCAGGTGAGGGTAGGGGCCTAGCAGCCCGGGGCGCCCATCCCCAGCCGGTGCCCCGCACCCCGCAGGTGAGGGTAGGGGCCTAGCAGCCCGGGGCGCCCATCCCCAGCCGGTGCCCCGCACCCCGCAGGTGAGGGTAGGGGCCTAGCAGCCCGGGGCGCCCATCCCCAGCCGGTGCCCCGCACCCCGCAGGTGAGGGTAGGGGCCTGGCAGCCTGTGGCGCCCATCCCCAGCCGGTGACCCGCACCCCGCACCCCGCAGACAATGGTCGACGGGAGCTGACCGCAAGGCCGGCGCCGGGCGGAGGGGACATTCCCGGATGGCCAGGAGGGGCCCAAGCACGGCGGGGACCTGGGCCCCCGGTATTTTCGAAGGCAGGGCCCGGGGCGAGGTTACCACCCCCACACTAGCTGAGAGGCCCACACTTGGCGGTTGATGACACCGCCGCTCTGGACACCTCGCACCCGGATTAAGAGGAAGGGGCTCGCTTCGAGGAATAGGGGCTCTCCAGGTGGTGCTGCAGCTTCGAAAGCGCAGCCGTGCCTTTTCCTGTGGTTCAGGGGCCTCTTCTCACCAGACAGGCCGCGTCTTAAAGCAGCCGCGCCCCCTTTCGGGCCAGTTCTCCGCAGGCCACGCCCCCTCGCTGGCCACTGTTAAAGGAGCCGCGTCCCACTCTCTCTGACAGCTCTCAGAAGGCCTAGGTCTGTTTTTTTTGCTGAAACAAGCTGGATGCTGCGGCTGCAAGAAGATAAAGGTTGGGGGGCCGAAGAGTGGAGAAGGAGAGAAGGGCCTGAGAGGTTAAAGAATCTCTAAGTGAGGGAGTGTCAGAAGATTGGAGGGTAGTGGGCGAGGGGACTGGTTCTAGGAAGGGACTGACTATTGGGCTACACTCAGCATGTCCAAGTTTCCAAGCAACTCAAGAAAACCCACCCTTAACTAGGCCTACACTGCGACTGCGGCACAGTGCCCAGCTCTGAGGATGCAGAAAGAATCACACTTCTGCCCTGGGATCTCTCCGGCTGGTGGAGAAGGAAGATTTGGACACAAGTAACCATGCCACAATGGCTGCGTGAGGAACGTGTTGATCAGATGTACACTGCGTGCATTGGGTGTAACCGGGGGCACAGTGGAAAGACTGCGAAGGCAAGAGAAAGGAAGGCCTCTTGGTGGTAATGGCTTTGGAACAGGTTTTGAAGATGGGTGGAGTGTATACAGAAGGAAATGGGGACAAGGGTGCTCAAGGAATAGGGAATTGCCTAAGCCACGGAATGAAGGCAAGAACCCTCTGGGGATGCTGGATAGTCCCACATGGCTGGCAGGTGTCACAGGTGGCTGTAGGTAGCTGGTTTTGGCTCTAGGCAGAGCTAAGGGCCCCTTCCCCACTCCCACAGCCTCTCCACTCCCTCCTTCGCAGTGAATGGGAAATTATGCTTCCTCTTCTTTCTCCTAATCTGTGAGGTTCTTGAAGGCAGGGAAGAAACCTTGTCACCTTTCCATCCCCAGTAAGGACTTCAAGGCTTGGCCCAGATGGACCCTTAAAATCGATAGAGCTGGCAGTCCTGATTGGAGGAGAGGAAGACTGAGCAGTGAGACAGTAAAGATGGACTAGGTCCTATGACTATCCTCTCGCTATCCTACCTTGGGCGGCTCACAGGGAACTTGAACCCAGCTCACCCAACCTAGCGCATCCCCTCCCCACTCCAAACCAGGCTCTAGGCAGAACTAAGGGCCCCTTCTCCACTCCCACAGCCTCTCCACTCCCTCCTTCGCAGTGAATGGGAAATTATGCTTCCTCTTCTTTCTCCTAATCTGTGAGGTTCTTGAAGGCAGGGAAGAAACCTTGTCACCTTTCCATCCCCAGTAAGGACTTCAAGGCTTGGCCCAGATGGACCCTTAAAATCGATAGAGCTGGCAGTCCTGATTGGAGGAGAGGAAGACTGAGCAGTGAGACAGTAAAGATGGACTAGGTCCTATGACTATCCTCTCGCTATCCTACCTTGGGCGGCTCACAGGGAACTTGAACCCAGCTCACCCAACCTAGCGCATCCCCTCCCCACTCCAAACCGGCAGCATCCCCAGCGTTTCTTGTCTCTGGTCTCTGGGACGGGCACTGGCTTCTTCCTGTTATACCAGTGTAATGCCAGATGCCTGGAGCCCAGGCTGAGTAGCATTAGGACAAGGAAGGCCCATACTGGCCGCCTGGCTGGGGCGAGGTAGGGGAGCATGTGCTGATCCAAGCTGACTCCCCTTCTGGGGAAAGGTTGAGGCCATTCACCCAGACGATGAAAGAGTTGGACCCTGTCCCAGTTCGGTGTTCATTTTTTTATTTTTATTTTTTTTATAGAATTGGGCATCTGGAGAATCAAAAATAAACCTTTGCCCATTGACACAGGAGGCCTGGAGACCAAGGGTTTCAGGGCAGGGTTTGGGAGAAGAGTGAGATAGGAACTAGATTGAGGGTCATCCAGAAAGGAACAGGACGAGAGGGAAGAGTGGCAGGTGGTCTGGGCCCTGCACTACCTGTTCTGGAGAGCCACACACGTCCTGCCCTGCCCTCCCTGGGGCAAATCCTCACCTATTCTCTGCTCTCTCCACAGCTCTGGAGGCCTGTACTCTGAAAGGTGCTTGGAACAAAGCCTGTGAGTGTGATCTGGACTGCAGAGCCCCTAACCCGCCACCGCCATGGTAGGAAGAGGTGCCAAAGGGATGCTGGTGAGTACAGGGAGCAGACTGCCTCGAGGGGAGGGGGTCATGAGCACCGTCCGTCCCTTCTGGGGCCTGGTGCCAGCTGCTGCCCCGCAGGAGGGCCGAGGAGGCTCCATGGGGCCCAAGTCTGGCACTGCCAGGACTCCTGAGTGCTAGGGCTATCGCAGGCTCAGGCAGGCAGCCCCTCACCCAGGAGGCTAGAAACTCGTGTGGTTTGGAGCCCACAGCAGGCAGATTCTGCTACAGAGCCCGAAAGTCATGCAGGCAGGAAGGAAGGAAGCACAGGAAGGAAGGCAGGCAGGCAGGAAGCACACTCCCCATCCTCATCACAAGATACCCTGAAGATTAAGCTGCAGTCGATCCTGCCGGGAAGGCTGTCCTGTGGCTGACAGCCTGCCGTCCTCAGCCTGTGCTCTGCCTGCTGTGGGGAGCATTCAGTAGGGGCTGATCAAGGAGTCCTCAGAGACTGATTTTTCTCTTCTTCCACTCGAAAAATAGCATAGAACATTTCATGTTGATTCCTCTAGTGAGGTCTTTCAGGAAACATCCCTCTCCCCTTTCCCCAGGCCACGGCTCTTCACTGCCCACTGCCTCAGAGCACAGGAGAGGTGGTGTAAAGCAGAGGGCAAGAGCAGGGCCAGCTCATGGATGGATGGCTCATGGATGGACGGAGCAGGCCAGCTCTGAAATCACAAGCCAGGAAAACACCCCAAGGGCGGTCGTTGTATTCCTCCTCTGGGGAAATGGCCTGAAGAACCAGTGAGACTGAGCAGCTGCCCAGAGGAAGCCAGTGGCTAAGCATGGCCCTCCCCTTGGCTCCTTCCTTCCCCACAGGGATTCTCCTGTTACTGTTCTCATTCAGTGGAAGTCTGATTGACCCAGGGTCTCTTGCTAGCCCTCCCCAAACAAGCTCTGTCCCACCAGGGATTTCTGGGACTCTTATGTCCTGGGTCCAGAGAAATGCTGTTGGGAGGGAGCCAAACAGTTGGGCTCCAGGCTGAGGACCCTGTCTCCTGCCTGGTCCTGAACTTCTAGTATCCAGTCCCACAGGCCCGCTCTGGTCTGGCCCACTCTTGATTGGAACAAGTCTGAATGAATTAGGCTTCTCAAAGTATTCCTGAGCCATCCTGAGCTCTTGAGTGCTCAGATGTGGGTGGAGATGGAGGTCTCCAGACCCGCATACTTGCTTAGGGGGGAGTGGAGTAGATGCCATGATGGGATCAAGACTGGCTTCCTTCTTGCCAGAAGTGTTGGAATTGCCATGGGCCTGTAGCAGAAAGTGGAGTGTGGCTCTGCCCCTCCCTCTATGGAGATCTGAGTCCCGTGAAACTTAAGAAACCCTCTGAGGACTCACTGGCTGCTCTGCTTTCTCTGGAGTGACCCTGAAAGGACTGGGGTGGGCAGGCAGGGGTGAAGTGGGACCCACATGGGCAGCACAGAGAGCCTGAATCCCAAGGTCCCAGAACCCCTAAGAGGAGCGCCATCCCTCTTAGCTAACCTGGGCAGATGTACCTGGAGTCCATTAGCTGCCCGTGGTCCCCTAAGGGCAGAGCATGAAGCATGCTTCTTCTCTAGAGGCCACGGTGGGGGAGAACAGAGGGAGCTGAGGGCCATGCGTGTAAACCAGGGGTACTTGGACCCTCCAGGTGTGTGACTTCTGTCGCCATTTGTATCCTGGTATCGGGAGCAGGCAGCTGGCCCTGGCCACGAGGTCCTCACTTCCATCTCCCTTTGCCCCAGGCTGGAGTGTGAAGACATGGGCCCCCTGAGGCTCTTCAGTGTCTACTGTGTGTCACCCTTGGAGCCTCTGCTGGGCTTCCCATGCGGCAGGTGCCCCGTGGAGGGCATGCCACTTCCCAGCCCCTGCCCAGGCCCACTGCCTGCCGCACATGTTCCTTCTCACCACGCCCAGCCCGATGGTCTCTGCCGGGCCAGCTCAGCTGCCTCTCTCACGCCTCAGCAGCTCCTACGACAGGGCCATGCAGGAACCCAGCTGGCCAGGGCACTTCCGAGCTGGGGAGCAGCTGGGATGCTTGGTGGCTCCAGGGGTGGTGCGGGGGGTGGTTCCTTTCATGGAGACCTAGTGCTTCTATTTATACACATGTAGGGCCAGGTTTCCTGGGGCTCAGAGGATAGGGAGCTGGTAGAGAGGAGCCCGGGACAGGAGAGCCCCACCGCTGCTGCTGAGTCGCTTCAGTCGTGTCCGACTCTACGCGACCCCATAGACAGCAGCCCACCAGGCTCCCCCATCCCTGGGATTCTTCAGGCAAGAACGCTGGAGTGGGTTGCCATTTCCTTCTCCAATGCATGAAAGTGAAAAGTGAAAGTGAAGTCGCTCAGTCGTGTCCGACCCTTAGCGACCCCATGGACTGCAGCCCACCAGGCTCCTCCGTCCATGGGATTCTCCAGGCAAGAGCGCTGGAGTGGGTGCCATCGCCTTCTCCTCCTAAGACCCTACTTTGTACCAATCCCTTTGCCCAGCCATCAGTTTCCAGAAACTGGAAGTTGTGTCCTCCCAACGCCAGAACACTCGTGCCCACCTGCCTGGTCACTGGTTTGTGGTGTCCCTGCACCCAATGGAGACTGACCAGTGAGTGTGGCCTCAGAGAAGAGGGATTGAGGGTCTGAGTGACATTCTGCCCAGACCACTCAGCACACTCTTCCAGAGGGACCGCCTCAGGTCCTGGGTGGCGCGGTGCTAATCCTCAGGAGCCCTTGCTCTGCAGCTGCCCTCACGGCTGACACTGGCTTCCTGCAGACAGGGGGCAGCGCAGGGCACCCGGCGCAGCTCTTCTGCACAGGCAGTCACATGCTTCTATGAGGACACACGCTGCCACCTTGGCTGGCTGCAGACCCCCAAGTCCTGGGGGGATGGCGCCAGTGCCCATCAGCCCTCAGGCTACAGCACTCTGCGAAGGCTGAGCTGCTCTGGTAGTGCCTGTGGCTACGTCCCCTTCTCCCTGCCCCTTCACCATCTCTAGTGCCCAGTGGCACCCATCCTCGTTACCAGGAGCCCACCAAGTGCCATGCCTGTATGCTCAGAAGCATCTGGGCCCCAGACCCCACTCTAGAATGGGAGTGAGCTGCCCTCTCTCTCTCCTGTGCCTGCTCTGCCCCATCCTGTGGTTGTGAGTGTGTGTGTGTGTGTGTGTGTGTTTTGTTCCAATAACTTGCTGGGAAGAAGGGAGAAACACAACAAGCCCCACGCCTCACTCTAGCTGTGGAGCATCTGCGCAGCAGCCAGCCAGAGAGACAAACACCAGCCAAAGTGACGCAGAAAGTTGCACTGTGCAAAAGAGCAGGAAGAGTTAGCTCTGTGATGGGGCATGGGGGAGGAGAACGGGGTTGTGACAGCTCCCCCAGCCCAAGGACCTGCTGAGAATCTGCTCTGCATATCAAAGATGCATTGTCCTAGCTCCCGGGGAGATGGGCCAGAGGTGCCCAGGAATTGTACTCATCAATTTGGCCCCATTGCCTGTGCCATGGCAGTTACTCCTATGGGGAGAGTGGGTGAGGGGGCAGGGGGACTTGGTACAGGGGCTGCGTGGTGAGGATGGGGGAAGGGGGCGGGCGAGCATCTCAGCTGGGAGGCGACAGACCCTGCGGAATGTTTGCCAGTGTCCAGGACTAGGGCCTGGGTAGGGTGGGCACCACCAGTGTGCCGTCATCCCTGGAAGCTGGGGATGGGTGGGGATGGCGGCAACAATGTGGCTGATGGCAGTGAGGGAGGGGGAACTGGGACAGTCACCTTCTCTCTCTGCAGCGCATCCTGACTTGACCTCCAGAAGGCAAGAGAAGGCATGTCCTCTAGGGAGACCTGGGTTGGGTTTTGAAGTAGCATTATGCAAGGCTGCCCTCCACCCTCAGGACTGCCAGGGTTAGCAACCAAAGCCACTTCCAAAATGGCAGCCCACTGCCAACTGACTGGGGCAGAGGCTGCTCACGGCTGCCACAGTGTGGGCAGGACTGCTGGGCTCCAGGGCAGAGACAGAGCCCACCCAAAGGTCCCGTCACTACTCCCAGGGTCTGGAGTGGAGCCCGGCATGCCTGGGCTGCATCTCCTATCTGCCATCCACAAGTTTGGCGGGTCAGTACTGGCAGAGCCCTCTGCCAGTCAGGGCTCTGGGATGAAACAGCACTGGGCACGTTCTTGCCTCTCTCACCTCCCTATGAGGGCCTGATCTCCTGAGAGGTTTTCCTTGAGGCAGGAGACACTAATAGCCCCTGTATGCTGCTCGAGTCTGGGGTAGATTTTCCCACGGTCCTGCTCCTCCAGCCCGGCCCTTGACTCTTTGATGTGTCTGGATCAGAGAGCCAGTTGAAGGATGGAAGGCTCTGTCATTACAGGGCAGGTGCTGCCTCACGAAGACAAGTTGGGGAACCAAGAACCAAGGGGTGTGAGGTCACGGGGTTTCCCGAGGCAGCCACGCTTTACAGTCATGGCTGTTCTGCCTGAATTCCCGCTCTGGAGCTCAGAGAAGGCTTCCAGGGATCTGGATTTGGCTCAAGGTCAGTCTAGGATGTAGGGTCTTGCCCATTCTCCTCTGCAAAGTTTGTCTTGGATAGGACTTCATCCCTTGAGCAAATCCTGGGGCTTCAGAGTCCTGGACAAGAAGCCTGCCGGCTCCCAGCAGGGCCTGCCCCGCCTGGCCTGCTCCAGGAGTCCTGAGTGTCCACTGCAAGCAGAGGAGAGAGCTCTCAATTCACAGAAATATCCAGGGGACACTGCTCTTGGAGGGCAGGAGTTGGCAGCCTGGGCATAGCTATTGACCAGAGTAGAAACGTGGGCTGTCTCTGAGTCTGGAGCAGGGAGGGGCGCCTCTGCGTTGCAGGTGGAGGTGGGAGGCTCTGCAGTGCGGGGTGGGGGGAGCCCTGGTTTCTGCCCTCGGAGCTGACCTGCCTGAATTCCAGCTCAGCAGAACAGTGAATAAACAGAGGGCAGAGGGCTAGGGAGAGGACTTACATAAGCAACTGCTCAGTGGGTTCACCCTCCTGGGCAGGGATGGAGTGTGAGGTTGTGAACCCAAGACAGGTCAGAGATCCTTGTGCAGGCATGGACATTGCTGTCTCAATGACTGCTTCTTAGGACAGGGGCGCTGAGGGTCTTACGTGTGTATGTCTTTGCATGGCAGATGTCACAGAGGATGAGCAGCCAGCCCATCCACACAGCCGTGGAAGGCACGTCCCATAGCCTGCATCCTGCTGAGCCTGGGGAAGCTCGGGCACGGGGCGAGGCAATCCCCACCCCGGACATCACCCATGAGGCCCATGAAGACGAGTCAGAGGTGAGGGTAGGGGCTATCCAGGGAGCCCGAGGAGGAGGGACCAACCCAGAAGGGCACCAGGCCACTCTGGTTCAACTCACCACCCAGGTGTGAGTGAGGGAGGGAGGTTGGGAGGGCAGCGAGGGGCAGCAGACAGTGGGAGATGGGTGATGGGCAGCAGGAGCCTGGAGCCTGGCCAGTCGGCGGTGCTGAGCTGGGTTAGGCAGATGGGCCGCCAGTCTGGGTCAAACCCATGAGCACAAAGAGATTCTTTTGTGGGCACCTCAGAGCCAACAATCTCTGCAGGGACTGTTACTATCAGTGACAGGCCTTCCACCCAGCAGATAAAAAAGAATGGAGGGCTTAAAATGAGGAAAATTATGCAAGGAGAAAAAAACTTGTGCAGCATTAAAAAGTCTCACCGGCCTTGGGCACTGCTGTCCAGGAAGGAAGCGGAGGGGAGTCCCCAGAGGAGGGCTGGAAGGGAACTAGAGCCCCCAGGAAGCCCCACAGAGGGACCCTTCCCTCCAGTGTTCTTGGAGGAAGGTGGGCTTCCTCTGTCCTTTGCTGAGCGCCATGCCCTCACCAGTCAGACTGCCTGCACATAGCTTGCACTGGAATGAAAAGTCAGAGGCCTAGCTGTGGACCAGGCCCCCACGGCAGCATTCCCTCCACAGCTCCTGAATGGGGCACTGAAGGGCTGGGATACAGGGCCAGGGAGCAGCGGCTGGGGCTGCTTTGCTGGGAGCTCCTCCCACCACTTGCAGGGCGTCATTACACCTCCTTCTGCATAGCGGACCCCTTGTGTTGTCTGTTACTTCCCGCCACAGTCCCATCCCCAACTCCAGCTCCAGGCTCGAGGCCCCCAGGCTCGGGCCTCCAAGGCGCACAGCCAGCAGGGCTGAACTGTTGGGTGCAAGGCTCAGTAGTGTGCAGCCTGCTCATCACTGCCACCACTGACTCCTGAGGGCTCAGTCAGCCTGTGACTCACTGCTGGCCACCCTCCCGGGTCCCTCCACACCAAGGGAGGAGCAGAGACCTCAGAGGCCCAAGTCTGGTCCCACTGCACTTGGTCAGGCCTTGAACATCAAACTTTAGGACCTCGGTCTCTGCAAGAGGCCATGCCCTTGCTCCACTCGTGAGGCCACCCTGGATCCTCAGTTGTCTCTCTTACGGCTATAACTGCTGCTTCGTGACCCCACCCGTGTACTCTGCAGCTGCTACAGTCCTCCATTGTGCCCCTAAGTAAACAAGCCTCAGACAGAATAAAACTGTTATTGTAGGATCAACATATAGGAAGCCTATTTGGCTGGGCTTTGTTTGGGAATGGATAAACTATGCCAGGCAGGCGTCATGCCCTCCGAAAAAATGCCCCCTTGAGCCCCCACTGTTGCTAGGCCTGTCCCCAAAAAAGGTCCTAGGAGGTGGTGACAGGCTTAGCCGGGAATCTGTAGGGACCTGTCACACCAGGACTAGGAGCTGCCCTCTCCCAGGGCCAAGGTGGCCTTCAAGCCTCTTGATCAGGGCAGCCTTCTGTGACCTCACCCTGCTCCTACCCCAACCCTAGTCATCCTTTCACCTTCTCGTTGTGGTCACTTTGAAGTTGGATGTGAAAATTACGTGCTTATCTCATTAATGGCTTACCTTCCCCTGGACTTGTAGCTCTGAGTGGGTCGGGGTGTGTTTTATTCCCTTCTGAATTTCCAGAGCCTGAGGGAAGGCCTGGCACATAGTAGGTGCTTGGAAACCTGTGTGCGAATGGTGCACACAGGCTCTGCTGGCCGGCCCTGGGTGCTCTGTGGAGGGTTCCTGGCACTGGCCCCAAATGCCCCAGGACCATGTGAGGCTCAGGGTCTCCTCTGGGCAGTTCTGGGTGGGAGGTGACACCTTTGGCAGGGACAAGGGTGTCTGTGCAGTAGCGCCCACGTGCTGTGCAAGCCCGAAGTGGCCCCCCAGATGCGCCCTCTGAGAGCAAAGGGTGCGTGGCGAGGAGGGCCACCATCAGGCGCTGGGGCCTCTGGGCCTGCCTTCCCGCGTAGGCCTTCCTGGAAGGCGCAGGCCCGGGGAGACCACTCCCCCACTCTGCGCCTGTCGCTCAGTGTCAGAGTCCAGCAGCATGGCGAGGCACCAGGCCCATTTGTTTATTTGCCTGCGTGCCTTGAGTCTGTCTCTTTCAAACTGAGGGTCAGTGTCACTACCGCGCTGTACCTCAGGTAGGTCAAGCGGCTATGTCTCTGATCCGGTGTCCTCAGGGACCCTGGCCATTTCTCTCGGGAGAACAGCCTACCTCTGGGAGACTGTCTGTGTCACTCAGGGAGTCTCTGGGCTTCTCTGTTGGGGCCTCTCCAGGTCCTCCCTTGCCTCTGAGACTCCTCTGACCCCACAGGCTCTGGTTCAGGGTGGCTGACTCAGTGAGAGGGGTGGAATGGGCATGGCGTGGGGGATGGGTCTGCTCACACTTATAAAGGGACTTACTGGGTTAATCCCAACTGTGGGGTTGGGGTCCTCAGTGGGGCTTCAGGCCACCAGTCCAGCCCCACAGCTCCCCAGGTGAGCCCACATCCTTCCTTTGGGGCGAACCCCTCATCAGCCCTTCCTGACCAGCCCCCTCTTCTGCAGCCCATGTTCTCTGAGCTCAGAGACCCTTTTCCGGAGTCACTCCCTAGTTCCCCTGAGGGAATTGGAACTAGAAGTCCCCAGAGTCTGTCCTCCAAGTCTGGCACGGTGCCTACAACTCTGGTCTCCTCCCCCAACTCATGGCCAGCAGCTCCCCCGCCTCAGCCAGGTCAGCTTCCCCAGGGCTCCCCTCCCCAGTCAGTCATGGGCAATTAGAGATGGCTCCCCTGGCCCTCCCATCCTGAGTCCCAGAATACCTTCCTCAGGTCTGGCCTAGCTCAGTTGCTTTCCCCTTCTTGTACCCTACACCCCTGACCACCAGGTGCCCCCTGGAAAAAGCCTTCGGCTGGGGAGGGGCCCAGCGATATGATGGGGGTGGGTTGGGAGGCTCTCTGGACCAGTCCCCTTTGTGCCCAACCCAGCTTGGCTGCTTGGTATGAGGCTCAGTTGCTCCCAGATCCTCAGCCAGAGGGGACAGGGGAGGCTTTGGAGGAGCTGGGGCTGAGGGGCTCTCAACTCGAGCTCCCTCTCAGTGTCCCGCCTCTCAGATGCTGGGGGCTGGTGAGGGAGGCCCCGCTTGGCACCCTCTGGCAGCCACTCTTCCCTCTGTGCTCCTCTGCCAGGCCTGCCTGCAGCTTCTGCCAGCAGAAGGGAAGCCCAGGGTGGGGGTGGGGGCCTGGAGGGTCCATGGTGTCCCCACTGGGGATGCCTGAAGGGTCAGGCGCCTTATGCCAATGCCTTGCCGATGGTGGCTTTTCTCTTGTCTGCACAGAACGCTGCTATGCCCGACGAGGCCGTCACGAAGGACCACAACCTCCAACGGGGCAACTGGGGCAACCAGATCGAGTTTGTACTGACGAGCGTGGGCTATGCCGTGGGCCTGGGCAATGTCTGGCGCTTCCCATACCTCTGCTATCGCAATGGGGGAGGTACCCAGTGGGCACAGGGCAGGGACCACTCACGTGGAGAGAGCCCAGCCACCAGGGCCCAGCCACCCCCTTCCGGCACAGACCCCACTCCAGACAGGCTGGCCTCTGGCCCTAATCTCCTTTGCCCCCACCCCTGGCTTAGGTACCCTTTACCCCCTGACCTTGGCAGCCTGATCCCTTGAGGGGAGAAAAGGTAGAGAGGAAAGCAACCCAACCTCCCAAGTCTCAGTTTTATACGCCCAGCATTTCAACAGCTGCCCTAAAATGATTCAGGGGACAATGTGGGAGACCCGGGTTTGATCCTTGGGTTGGGAAGATCCCCTGGAGAAGGAAATGGCAATCCACTCCAGTACTATTGCCTGGAAAATCCCATGGGCAGAGGAGCCTGGTAGGCTACAGTCCATGGGGTCGCCGAGAGTTGGACACGACTGAGTGACTTCACTTTCAGCTAATGTATGTGAACTTGCTTGGTTAAGTCATCAATTCCCACCCAAACATGGCAGCTCTAGGACCTGGGTTCAGCTCGGAGCAGATTTCCTGGGAAGCCCTGTCAAGTTCGAAAACAGGCCATGAGCAGTGTGCCTCAGATTGAGGCTCCAGTCCAGGGCATGGCACACCGTCCTGGAAGCCCAGCCAATTGCAAAGGTTCTGCTGTCGGGTTCTGAGCAGGAAGAGGGTGGGATTCCCTCAGAGCCAGCCCTGAGCCAGCCCTCTCCCTGCCCACCAGGAGCCTTCCTGATCCCCTACTTCATCATGCTCATCTTCTGCGGGATCCCCCTCTTCTTCATGGAACTCTCCTTCGGCCAGTTTGCAAGTCAGGGCTGCCTGGGGGTCTGGAGGATCTGCCCCATGTTCAAAGGTGAGGCCCAGATGGGGTGCACACACACACACCCGGGCCTCTGGGGGCCGTGCTGACTCACCCACCTGCATAGAGACTACCCACCCCTGCGGAACCCGGGTGTCGGCCCGAGGCCCGCATCAGTGCCCGAGGCCGGGGCACAGGCTGGGGTCCGTTGTTTCCTTGGCCTCCGCCCTCTCCTCCTACCACGCGCACACTCAAAAGCCCTTCCACTGCCCCCCACTCGACCCCCGGCTCGCTCCTGCCAAGTCTTTGAGCTGCCCCTTCTGCGGCCTCCACGAAAGCCTGCGCCTGAGGCCCTTCAGGCTTAGCCTCACGTGCTTCAGCTGCTCCTGCCCCCCCAAGGCGTGGGCTACGGCATGATGGTGGTGTCCACGTACATCGGCATCTACTACAACGTGCTGGTCTGCATCGCCTTCTACTCTTCTTCTCGTCCCTGACGCCCGTGCTGCCCTGGACCTACTGCGGTAACCCCTGGAACACGCCCAGCTGCGTCAGCGTGCTGGACGGCCCCAACGTCACCAAGAGCGCGCAGCCTCCTGCCCTGCCTGGCAGCGTCTCTCAGGCGCTCAACCAGACCCTGGAGAGGACGAGCCCCAGCGAGGAGTACTGGAAGTGAGGCCCCCACGGGAACTGGGCGTCTAGGGTTACCCGGGGAGCCTGTCTTCAGCCCTCCCTCTTCGCCGAAGGGTGGTGGTCTGCAGTCTAGGGAGGGTGCCCGGAACGGAGCAAGGCAGGGATGTGGGCAGAAGTGTAAAGAGCTCGCAGCCCACTTCAGGAGAGGCTGACGCACAGGCTTTGTGAGTTTGTGAGCATCCTTACACAGCAGCACTGAGGCTCCAGCAGGCAGGCAGGCAGGTCAGATGAGGAGGGTTGGGGCAAAGAGGGGTGGCTTCCTGGTAAGCAGAAGAGCATGGGCAGAGGCCCTTAGTCGCAGATGAGCCTGAGGGAAACCCGTTGTGATGAAGGGGAGCAGGTGTGTGGGGAACCCAGCAGCCATGTGGTAGCCTACAGGGAGTACGTGACTTCTTGGAGGGTCTATAAGAAGGAAGCGTAGACCTAACCCTGCAGAACCAAAGAAGAGCTGTGGAAGTTTCCTGAGCCCAGAGCTGTCATTATCAAGCTGTGTTTGGGAAGGGCAGCCCGGCACCCCTGAGCTCTGTGCTGACAGAGAACGGAGTCTGCAGGGCTGGCTTGAAGGGAAGCTGTTTCTGGGGCTGTTTGGAACATCTTGTCCCAGCTGGGTGGGTGTGAGGGCCCAGCAGGACATCCTGTTGGGGAGCTCACGGGAAGAGGGCTTTGTGGGCTGGTGGGCAGGCCTCGTTCATTCATTCAACAAACATTTATGGCGTCCACTCTGCCTGGCCCTGTGTGCCCATGAGGTATGAACGGCCCTGAGACCATGCCATGAGGAGGTCACAGTCTAGAAGGGAGATGGGTAGTTAAGCTACGTGGGGCAGGGGCCTCAGTGCAGGTATATGCAGGGATGTGGTGAGGGCAAGAGCAGGTGATCGAGGACGCTTCCCATGGACTTCCCTCGAGGTCCAGTGTCTAAGACTCTGAGCTTCCGGTGCCGCCACTGCAGGGGGCACAGGTTCAGTCCCTCCTCAGGGAACTAAGATCCCACATGCCAAGCATGACACGCTCAAAAAACAAATCATAAAAAAACCAAGACTTGGCAGAGGAGGGAGAAAAGGAGCTATAGAAGGACTGGGAGACATGGGCAGATGCGCCGCAGCCAGGAGGTGGCAGACTGGAGCTGGGGTTGGGAGCAGGTAGGTCAGAGTATTGGGACAGAGGAGGCCAGGACACCAAAAGGCACAGGGCTTCCCCTGCCGGTCAGAGGGTTCGAGGCCTTCTCCACGCTCTGATGGAGAGTCAGGGTTGAGCGGTGGAGGCCCCAGTGTCACTAAGTCCTAGCACGTCCACGTCCTCTAAGCCGAGGGCCAGCACTCAGCGCCTCAGGGCCCGGTGTCCCTGGGCTGCTGCTGCTGCATACGTGCTCAGTCGTGTCTGACTCTTGGCAACCCCATGGACTGTAGCCTGTCAGGTGCCTCTGTCCATGGAATTTTCCAGGCAAGAATGCTGGCATGGGTTGCCATTTCCTGCTCCAGGGCATCTCCCTGACCAGGGATTGGACCAGTGTTTCCTGCCCCTCCTGCATTGGCAAGCAGATTCTTTATCACTGAGCCACCTGGGAAGGACCTGTGCTGGGCTATAGATGTTCAAAGACGGTTAAGATGTGGTCACTGTCCTCAAGACTCATGGTGGAGACCGTAGAGCCATTGCCTCCCAGTGAGGTTTGGGCAACATTACCTCTGGGCAGATTCAGTTGTTCAGTCATTGGATGGGTCATTTTCTGAGCACCAAGTAGGTACCGAGGACTGTACTCAGAGCAGGGACAGAGCGGGGACTAAGATACTTCACCCACTTAGGTATTCTGCGACATTTGGGGCATGGTGTGGACGGGCAACTTGATCTAGAGAGAACCTTCTGGAAGGTTGCAGAAGCACAAAGCCCGGAGAGGCTCCAGAAATGATCACCCCAGGGGCTGTCTTCCAGGGTAGGGCTACTGCTTGGCAAAGCTCAGGAGATTTTATCAAGTGCAATTAGAGGGGAATTTCCCTCCAAGAAAACTAGCCACGGGTCAGGAGGTCCACAGGATGGCCCGCTGAACTCCACTCCTTATCCGGGGCTGGAGCCAGCCCTCCCTAAGGAGCCGCAGTCCCAGGCAGGATTCCTTCCCTTCAGGATGGCTCCCTGCTGCCCTCTCCTGGAGAGCCTAGGGGAGTGATCTTTGAGAGGACTGCCCAAGCTGGCTTCAGCAAGATGAGGTGAGCAAGCACCCCCATTTCTGGGCACCTACTATGTGCTTCTTGTTGTTTAGTTGCTCAGCCGTGTGCAACTCTTTTGCAACTCCATGGGCTGTAGCTTTCCAGGCTCGTCTGTCCATGGGGTTCTCTAGGCAAGAACACTAGTGTGGGTTGCCATTTCCTTCTCCAGGGGATCCTCGCAACACAAAGATCAAACCCAAATCTCCTGTATTGGCAGGTGGGTTCTTTACCCCTGAGCCACCAGGGAACTATGTGCTCGGCATATTATATGATATCACCCCCATTTTCAGATTCCCTGATGTTAAGGAGCTAGGCCGCAATGCTATGTGAGGATATACCTGTGTCAGGATATGCATGCCCCACTGTGCCTGGGGCCTAATGTGAATCAGGCCGATGATACTCTGCAGGCATTTAGGTCCATAGTTTCCAGCGACCCTTTGGAAAGCTGCACAATCTCATTTGAGCCCCATAGTAACCCTATTAGATAGTGTGTGCCAGTTTTATAAAATATTCTCATTTTACAAGTGAACAAAGCAAATCAAGAGAAAGATGGACTCCTCTAAAGGGAGAAGAGTTCCCAGGGCAGATTTCTGAGCCCACGTCTGCCTTTTGCCCACCCTTTGGCCCCCAGCCTTCCCTGTCCTCACCACATCTTACAGAATTACCTTACAGTCCTCTGAGAGCTGATCTGATGCCTCCCAGGCAGGCCCTAAGCTCAGGACCATGCCCTCATCTCCCCAGCAGACACCTGGCACCCGATGGGACTTGGATCCCAGCACCCCTCTCTCAGTGTCTTCATGCCAGCTCTGGAGCCACACAGACCTCACTCAAATCCTGGCTGTGCTACATACCAGCTTGGCCTTGTGAGGCCACCAAACCTCTTTAAGTCTCCACTGTTCATCCATTAAGTGGGAGTGGATACAGCATCATTCTTGTTATTATAAAGATGTGGCAGAAATCACCTAAAGCAGTGACGGGCGCAGGAAGCACAGTGATAGCCGCTGCTGGAGATGCAGTGGAATAGACGGGAGTGTCCTGTCCTCGAGGCATTTACCATCTGGTTGGGGAAATTAAAAATAATGCAGAATAAGTCCAGAGATGTTATGTGAAAGCCAACTTGTAAATATGTGTGGTTCCAAAAGTTTTCCAGTTAGTTGTTTGGTCTCAAAAGCACACGGTTCAAAACCAAAACCAAACATTAAATATGGTGCCATAAACGGAAAGACAGAGTTCAGCAGATTAGCCTTCCAAACTCTTTAAACCCTTGTGTTGTATCCTGAACTCTTGCAATAAGAAAATAATACAAAACACTACCAGTGTAACATACGTAACTAGACAAAGTTTGTAGGGAGTCTTTTGAGCAAGGAGTGGGTTCCTTACTTTGAATGCTGGTGCTTGACCCGGTGGCTATTCTGGAAGGCAGAGCCTCCCAACACGATGTGCCCTAAATAGTGTGACAGTCCAGTCGGGCTTGGGCAGCCCAGAATCTCCAGCCCTGCTACCTTCGGCTTTGAGTGACCTTGCCTATTTGCCCCATGGGCCCAAACTATTTTTTCCTGCATGTCCTAAAGGGAAAAGATTGGAAAGCACAGCCTCAAGGGTCCAGGAGCCACTCCTGGGAGGAAGGGGTGGATCTCACTCATCCCTTTATCTTTGGTTCCCCCATGGACTGAGAGCTGGAAAGTTTCTGACCCTGATGCCTGTTGAGCAAGCCAACACAGAGGCAGGAGTTTGGCAGAAGAGGGATGTGTTGGTCAGCGCCCTCTGCAGGTCACAATATGAAGGGCAGCCTAGGAGAAGATGAGAGGCAGAGGAGGCCTACTCAGGTGCTTGCAAGTCTGACAGTCTGCTGGGCTGAGTAAACAAACAAATCCTGGACCTGGCAACATTGTCCCATGAGGGACCAGGGTGACCAGCCATCACAAGGTATTAAACATGTTTTCATGAGGTTTGATAACTGAGTTGGAAAAAAAAACAGTAAAAAGATCTAAGATTAGAGGACAGCCTATGAAGCTGTGCTGAGAAGTCTTCACTGAAAAAGGGGAAAGAAAGGAGCCTGTATTTTTCTAAATTTATCTACAGATTATCCTAGGTTGACATTATAATGCCCATTTTAAAGATGAGGAGACTGAGGCTCAATTGTTTGTCTCTTGCTCATTAGTTCTAGCCTGGACAACTCCAACAGCCAAGCCAGTCCCCCTCCAGATCCTCCCCTTTATACTTCCCAGTCCATTTTCCATAATGTTAATTCATTCATCCATTCAGCAAATGCTTATTGGGCATGGCTCTGTGCCAGGCACTTTGAGAACCACTGGAGGGATATGCAAATGAATAAAACAGACAAAAACCCTTGCCTTCATAGAGGGCAGATAACAAACTGAATAGTAAAATGTACAGTATGATAGAAAGAGACATACTCTGGAGGAAAATACAGCCAAGAATGGGGTAAGGTGTGCCAGGCTGGGGCTTGGGTTGCAGTTTTAATCCGGGTATCCAGAATAGGCCCCTTTGCAAAGAGGACAGCCAAATAAAGATTTGAAGGAAGTAAGGAGGGAGGCAACCATGTCGACAAGCCCAGCTGTGTAATGTGTGGGGCCCAGTGCACAATGAAAAGATGAGGCCTCTTGTTCAAGTGTATTCAGAATTTCAAGATGGCAATGGCAGGACAGTAAACCAAGCACAAGGCCCTTCTGTGTGCCGCACAGATCTCACACCCATGTGGACACGTGGAGGTCTGGGGAAAGACTACGCCAGACAGGAAGAGCATGTGTAAAGGCCCTGAGGTGGGAGTGGGCCTGGCCCATTTAAGGAACAACAAGGAACCCGATGCAGCTGGAGCAGTGAGTGAGGAGGGAAGGAGCAGGAGGAGAGGAGATTTGAGAGATGGCAGTTAGGAGATAGTGAAGCATGAAGGGCTTTGTAGCCACTGTCTGGACTTTGGCTTTTCTGAGGCCAGAGATGGGACCTGCTACAAGGTTTTGAGCCAAGGAGAGGCCCTGAGAGACCTCTTCTAAAAACCCTCCAGAAGCTTCTCATTGCTCTCAGAATAAAACCCAAACTTCTGCATCTTGACTTCACAACTTTTCTTGATGTTGTTCCTTCCTATCTTCATCCTTCTCTGTTCCCCTCCCCTTCTCTTCCAGCCTTCCTGAGTTCCTGACATGCCAGGCAGTTCCTGACCCTCTCCTGCTGCGTCATGACCTGACCCTGACCCATGCCCTCAGCCTGGCATGTGCTTTCATTTCTCTTCACCCTCTTTCTCCCCATCCTTGAAACTTTGGCTCCAGCCTCCCCTCTTCCAGGAATACTTCCGGTGTGTTCCTTCCCATGGGGTTAAGACGCTCCTGGCAGTGTCCACAATACCTGATTTCACAGCTGGCACGGCATAGGGCTCCGAGAGTCATACATACTCAGGAGAGGAGTTCAGGTTCAAGCCTAGGCTTGTGTGCTCCCGTGTGTGTGCTCAGTCACTGTAGTCACGTCCAGCTCTTTGTGACCCCATGGACGATAGCCCTGCATGCTCCTCTGTCCATGGGATTCTCCAGGCAAGAATGGTGAAATGGGCTGCCAGTTCCTCCTCTAAGGGATCTTCCCAACCCAGAGCTCAAACCCATATCTCTTACGTCTCCTGCATTGACAGGTGGGCTTTTTAGCACTAGTGCCAGCTGTGAATCCTCCGTCTCTTCTCAGTACTCCGCTGCCTCCCTCTGTTCATCAGAGTGGAGGACTAGTGTTTGTGAAAAGATCACAGAAGGCTTCCTGGAGGAGATGACACCAGACAGGGTGTGTCCAGTCCGGAGGAGAGGGGCTTCCTAAAGGAAAGGCCGGGGCCGGGTCTGAGCAGGGACAGGAAGACCTCCACACCCCAGGGGCTGAGGAAGCTAGCCCAGGCTTGGGGTGTGGCCTGCAGGCACCCTCCAGGATCCTGGGAGAGGCAACAGGCAGAGAGGCCTGGGCAGGCTGGGACTAGGGCCTCAGCAAGGTTCCCATCTCAGACAAGCTGGCTGCTGGGCCTCCGTGAGAAAGGAGAGAGCTGCCAGGCTGGGCCCTGGGCCTTGGGAATGTGTTGCTGGATGGTGTGGCTGGCCCTCAGTGCCAGAGCATCCCCTTCTAGGTTCCGCGTGCTGAAGCTGTCGGATGGCATCGGAAACTTCGGGGAGGTGCAAGTGCACCTCCTCAGCTGCCTCCTTGTCTCCTGGGTGGTCGTCTTCCTCTGCCTCATGCAAGGGATCAGGTCTTCAGGGAAAGTAAGTCCCCTCCCTCCAGGATCTGTGCCCCCCCAGAAACATCCTGCCTCCCTGCCTTGGTTTTGTGTCTGGAAGGGTGGGTGGGGACGTGATGAAAGCATGTAGGAGGGAAAGAGGGACCAGAGGACCTGTGGTGGTTGAGGGGCAGGTTGAGGGGTGGAGTGGGAAGAGCCCAGAGGAGTCCAGTGGGGCCTCTCTCACCCCCAGGTGGTGTACTTTACGGCCACATTCCCCTACGTGGTGCTGACCATCCTGTTCTTCCGTGGCATGACCCTGGAAGGAGCCTTCACGGGCATCAAGTACTACCTAATTCCACAGTGGGACAAACTCCTGGAGGCCAAGGTGGGCTGTGGGTGGAAGGTGACCTGGAGGGACGAGGAGGAGCAGAGAGGTGCCAGCCTCTGACCACAGCTCCTCCTGCAGGTCTGGGGGGACGCCGCCTCCCAGATCTTCTACTCGCTGGGCTGCGCGTGGGGAGGTCTCATCACCATGGCTTCTACAACAAGTTCCACAACAACTGTCACTGGTGAGAGTCTCTCCGCCAGCGCTGGGGCTGCCCCCTGTTCCTGCTCTCTCTGCAGCCTGACCCTGCTTCCCCCAGACCCACCAGATCCAGTGCAGCCTTCTGGCCTGCCAGCACCCTCCCTCCCACTCACAGCCTGGAGATGCTGGCAATGCCGGGTCTGGTTCCAGTCACTGTAGAACAGAGAACACTTGGGCAGAAGAGAGAAGGGGTGACAATAGTGATGCCCCAGGGGTCTGTAAGGACTCAAGAGCCTCACACCCACTTAAAGAGGCCCGGAGCAGTCCAGAGAGGAGATTGGGGGTACTTTTGTTCCTAGAACTTTCCCTGTCTTCAAGTCTGCTGGCCCAAATTGGGCAGGAGGAACTAAGCTGCGTGTCCTGACCACGTGTTTCCCTCCCCATTAGGGACAGTGTCGTCATCAGCGTCACTAACTGTGCCACCAGCATCTATGCCGGCTTCGTCATCTTCTCCATCCTGGGCTTCATGGCCAATCACCTGGGTGAAGACGTGTCCAGTGTGGCAGAGCAAGGCCCGGGCCTGGCCTTCGTGGCATACCCAGAGGCCCTCACACTGCTGCCCATCGCCCCACTCTGGTCCCTGCTCTTCTTCTTCATGCTCATCTTGATGGGGCTGGGCACTCAGGTACGAGGCACGGGACTTGGGCCAGTGGCTTAGGGTGGGAGGAGGCAGGGCCGAGGAGGCAGGGCCAAGGAGGCAGGGCCCTGCTCTGATGGCCGTGTCCTGCAGTTTTGCCTCCTAGAGACGCTGGTCACAGCCATTGTGGATGAGGTAGGGAACGAGTGGATCCAACAGCGAAAGATTTATGTGACCTTGGGCGTGGCCGTGGCTGGCTTCCTTCTGGGTATCCCCCTCACCAGCCAGGTAAGAACCAAGGCAAAGGCTGGGCTGAAGTTGCCAGGGCATGGGGTAGGGGGAAGATAGCAGAGAGAAGGGGCCCGTAGCCTCAGGCATCCCCAACTCAGCTGCCCACTGCCCGTAGGCAGGCATCTACTGGCTGCTGCTGATGGACAACTACGCGGCCAGCTTCTCCTTGGTCATCATCTCCTGTATCATGTGTGTGTCCATCATGTACATTTATGGTAAGTGCCCAAGCTCCCATGGCCTCCCGTGTCCCAGCCCCTGGCCTGCCCACGCTGTTCTGTGGGCTGCTGACCTCCCTCTCTCCAGGGCGCCAGAACTACTTCGAGGACATCCAGATGATGCTGGGGTTCCCCCCGCCCCTATTCTTCCAGATCTGCTGGCGCTTCATCTCACCCGCCATCATCTTTGTAAGTTCCTTGCTGGTCCCTCCCCTGCTGCCCCCGTGGCGAGCATCCTTCTCTTGGGAACCAGCCAAGGAGGAGCACAAGCCCAACCATTAGGCCAGAGCTCCCCCTGGGGCTCTGCACCCACAGCTCTGGTCACGGGAAGTCTGAGCGAAGCTGTACAGAGTCAGACAGGTGTGGAGACTCAGAACCACCCAAGCCCTGGCCTTGGGTTAGGAAGGGAGCACAGGGCCCTGTACTTGACGGAAGACAGTGCCCAGCTTCAGAAGGGAAAAATCAGCTGGCAGCAGCTAAGAACCGGCCCTCCCTCCCTGATATTTCCACCTGGCATCTCCCCAGAGGAGCCTCGGGAATCATAACTGACCTTGGCGTTGGCCTCTGACAGCTTCACTGAGCTCGTGTCTCTAGTCCCTCATAGCCAAGGTGCTTTGAGTGCTCAGGGTCTGTGGTGTGAATGTATGTTTCAGAAGCAGGCTGTGCAAGTCAGGTATCAGCTCAGGATCTGGGACACCCTCGTAAGCCACCCTGGAATAGGCTGGCTTGGGAGGGGGGGTTCTGGGTTTCCACCAGTATTCCACACCTGGAGGACAGACCCCCCAGCAGGGAGTGGAAGTGGTGGAGGGAAAGCCCACCATGACCAGGAACAACATTCTAAGTCTCGTGATACAACTCTCCATGGTTTCATTATTGTCGCCACTTTACAGATGAGCAAACTGAGGCCCTGAGATCTAAGTAATTTACCCAAGGTTATATAGCTTCTAAGAGTCAGAGCCCTCATGTAAAGCAGGTGGGCCCATGCCGCACTAGAAACAAGCTTAGGAGGAGGAGTGGTCTGTGGACTACAAACCTTCTGATTTTGTTCCTTTATGATCAGGGTGAGAAGTCGGGGGTGGGAGTGGGGGGTGGGGGGAGGGATTTGCTAGTGTAATGGTCCCTCCACAGAGAAGAGGCAGTGACAAGAGGGGTCAGCCCAATAGTCAGGGCAGTGTCTGGGGTCGTGCCCCTACCCCCTCGTGCCAGTTCCTCTGTGACCCAGAGAGGTCAGCACTGGATTTCCACATTGGCTCGTGTTTCTGGAAAAAAATGAAAATGGCCCCTGAGGGCTGAGGCCTCCATCACATGGGCAGGTTTGGAGATCTTCCCAAGCCTGGCACAGGCACCAGCTCTGGCCACTGGCTCAGGTTTGAAACAGGAGGAGCGGAAGTGTCCTCGAAGCAGTGGGAGGCGGGGGAGTGCAGGCACCACAACCAAGGGCTGTGCCCTCGGGGGTTATGAGTTTGGCCCAGGACCTGCCCTGGGGGAGCTCATCCTCCAGGGCTCCCAGGAAGCTGCTGCCCGATGGGGAGACCCAGGGCACCACCCAGGCAGGCCAGGAGGAAGGAGGCAGCCTGGGTCCCGTGTCTCCAGGAAACTGAGGCAAAGCCGCAGCATCCTCTCTGTTCTCAGAAAGCCAGGCTGGAATCCCCTCGGGTGAGGATGCCAGGCTCCATGGACCGTGTGCTTCTGGGCTGTTAGCTTTCTTTTGGAGGCTTTACTTCTCCATAATGCTGAACAGTTTTTTTTTTTTTTTTTTTTTACAAACTCCATCCTTCTATCAGTTCAAATAAACAATGTGTCCACACGCTAGATCAGGCTCTAGTCCCATCCAGGAAGCTTGCTATAAGCTCCCTACATGCAGCGTCCCCCGGATGCGGGTCTTGGCTTCTGGAATTTAGTCCCTAAAAAGGCTGGTGGGGCCTGAGCCCAGGATCAGCTGAAGGCTTGGGAGGTGTATGCTGAGGCCTCCTGCCAAACAGCACCCATTGTCCCAGGCCTTCCAAGTGGCCCATGAGCCACCTGCCCATCTTTCTGCTTCCTGTAGTATTTTCGTTGCTGCAACCCTAGGCTTTATCGCTGGTGTCTCTCGGCTCTTTCCAAAGCAGTTCCTGAGAGCACCCCCTGCCTGACACGGTTTCTAGGCTTCAGAGCCTCCCCTGGCTGTCCACTGCCGTCTCTGCAGCCATAAACTGGCAGGACTTCTCCCTTTCCTTTCCCCCATTGCTCCCACCTCCCTGCACAAGTCAGTTCAGATCAGCACATAAGATTGTGCCAGGCGCTGTGCTGGGCACTGGAGACCTAGAGCTGATGCAATCCAGGAGCTCCCAGGTCTGGAGGAAATATCCAAAAAATGTTTCAGTTCAGTTGAGTGGCTCAGTCGTGTCCGAATCTTTGTGACCTCATGAACCACAGTACGGCAGGCCTCTCTGTCCATCGCTAACTCCCAGAGTTTACCCAAACTCATGCCCATTGGGTCGGAAATGCCATCCTACCATCTCATCCTCTGTCATCCCCTTCTCCTCCTGCCCTCAATCTTTCCCAGCATAAGGGTCTTTTCAAATGAGTCAGCTCTTTGCATCAGGTGGCCAAAGTATTGGAGTTTCAGCTTCAGTATCAGTCCTTCCAATGAACACCCAGGACTGATCTCTTTTAGGATGGACTGGTTGGATCTCCTTGCAGTCCAAGGGACTCTCAAGAGTCTTCACCAACACCACAGTTAAAAAAAATGCTTAGTAGATGGAAAATGCCATTGAAGCCTTAAAAGCCACAGATTTGGCTTTACTTCAGCAGGCAGTGGGTGGCCACTGCAAATCTTTGAGTAGAATTGACTTCCAAGGGCCACGGCAGCTGAACAATTTCTTGCCTGCTTCAGGATTCTCCAGAAGCCAGATCCCTCCTCTTCCACAGTGCCCACCTGCCCATCATACTCTGGACCCCTGGTGCCATCAGCTTCTTCACTATGCAAACATTGATGTCACCTCTGCCCTCCCCAAAATGCCTCTTTCTAGTCTGGGAACCTGGAGAGGGAGGCGAGCAGTGCTGATAGGAGGCCTCAGGTCTGGGTAGGGCTGGCCAGGACTCACGCCCACTCCCAACCCCCACTCTTTGCAGTTGATTCTCATCTTCCTGATGATCCAGTACGAGACAATCACCTACAACCAATACCGTTATCCAAGCTGGGCCGAGGTCATTGGCTTCCTTATGGCGCTGTCTTCTGTGATCTGCATTCCAGTCTACGCCCTGTTCCACTTCTGGAGAACAGATAGGGACTCCCTCCTCCAGGTGAGGGGTGGGGGCAGGGGCAGCCAGGTGAATCAGAAAGGGGTGGATGGATGGATGGCGCTCCAGGGCTCCCTTCTGATGCACTCTGCCTGCCCATCCCTCCCCCATGCCTACCTCTCCTGCATCGTTTGAAAAACTCAACGAAGCCAAGCAGAGACTGGGGTCCCGCCCTCCTGGAGCACCGAACAGGGCGTTACGCCCCCACTATCCCACCCTCCCCTGAAGATGGGCTTGAGTTCCAGCTGCTGGACCCAGACAAGGCCCAGAGTCCCATGGCGGGCAGTAATGACTCCATCCATCTGCAGGACTCCCAGATGTGAGCACAGCTGCTGGGGGGAGTGCCCCACCCCCACCCTGTGCTCTCAACACAGAGACTGGGGAGACCGTGGAGAGGTGTCACCGCCTGCCCCCACCGCACCCTGGCCAGGGGTGGCACCTGTCACCTTGGCCACCACTGCTAGCACAGTCGTTTGTGCTCGTGTCCCTAGTGTTTACAGGTCCTTTGAATGCCAAGATGCAGCTGGGAGGTTTGGGTGATGTGGGGGTTGCTGGGGGGCCCAGTGGCACTTTGGAGGGGTCTCAGGCCAGGTCCCCAGACGCCTGCTGGGCTTCAGATGGCCTCTGATGCCCCCACACTTTGCCCTGAGCTGAGGTTCTCAGTGGGTCCCCTACCTGTCCCTGTCCCTGAATCTTCGCCTCCTGACGAGTGTTCCTGCCCTTGGGGTGGACCTCAGCCTCTGCCCAGGCCAGTTCAGATCTTCCTACCTGGAGGCAGGGAGGCGGCGCTGTGCAGTGTTACGGGTCAGGCTGTGCGGCCCAGCCCTTTTGTCTTCTGTGGTTGCTACCCCCTTGCCTTGGCCTGAGGCCCAATCTGTCTTCCAGGCCCACCTGCATGTCACTCGGCAGCTCTGAGGTCCCTGAGCCTCCTTCCAGCCCTGGCTGTCAGGGCCTGCCCAGCAGAGGCCCATGACCCAAGAACCTGGCCAAAGAATTCGTTTCTGGGGGATAGGGATGCGGTGATGCTCAGCAGGAGGTTTGAGCCCAGAGCCCTGGGGAAGTGGACCCTAAACGACACTCTGTTGCCCTACCACTGCCAGTCTAAAGCCCAGTCTTCCCGAATTGGGCTACCCTTGTTCACGTGCCAAACTGCCCCAGCCCGTGTGCCCCAACCACTCTCTGGAGCCAAAACTCCTTCCCCCAAGCCCTGCAGTGTCTGTGTGTCCGTCCTCTGTGCCCCTCTGTGCAGTGACAGCCCTGGAAGAGCCACCTCTAATCCTCTGTAGCAATAACAGTGCGCCTCCAGCCCCCAACCATCTGCCAACCACTAGGATTTTAAAGTTCATAGTTTTAATGAAATTTCTATTCCTGTTTCTGAGCTGCTGCTGTGCTTTGTCTGGGTCCTCCAGGGGGACATGAGTCAGGGCTGGGACAAGACCTCCTCCTGCCAGGCCTTTGGGGGGATGCCTGGGAGGAGAAAGGCCAGAGGCTGTGACAGGACCAGACACTGAGACCTTGGTGAGAAGGTAGGGTGGGGGCCAGACAGACAGACAGACAGCAGTGGAATCCTGGGGAGGGCTCATCCTAGACTAGATCTGAAGTGGGCTGGACCCTGGCAGCTGAAAGAGAGCAGTAGCAGACAGGATGAGTTCCAACGGAAGCTGAAGCCTCCTTCCTGAGCAGCCCTTCAGGTTGGGGCCTGGGGCGCTGCACTGGACATAGAGTAGAAGCTGGCCTTTGCCTGGGGAGGCACTGAATCTTCCATCCCCAGTGGCAGGTTGTAGCCAGGCTGCGAGGTTTGAGGCAGCGCTCCAGAGAGGAAGCAGGCAGGCAGCACTGGAGAAGCCTGGCCCGAACTCCAGCAGCCCCATGGAGGCAAGGCAGGAGTCTGGTGCCCTGGCTGGAGGATGCCAAGGACTGTGGCCTGAATGGGAGGGAGTAACTGTGAGGGGACCGTGGCCTGCCCCTCAGCCTGCCCCATCCAGCTGTCTGTCTGCTCTGGGTTACCTGTGCCTGGGGGAGACATAGGAAGGCCTCAGGGGTGCCTGCAGCTCCTGTTGCATGGCTGCCTTCTGTTCCTTTAGCTCTGGAGGAGAGGTTCTGCCTGAGACACAGCACCCAGTCATCTAGGCTGTGTTCCAAGAGCAAGGTGGGACGGGGTGGGGGGTAGTGGGGGGAGCGGAGCGCAGGGTGCTCTGGGGCCTGCTAGGGTCCTCACCTGCCAGGGTGGGCTCTAGGCTTGCCTCAGAGGGCTGCCGAGGAGCCCATGAATACTCTTCTTCCAGGCAGCGCTGCAGGGAGAGCTGGCTCAGCACCTGGCTTTACAGCAGGGGCGGGGCAGGACTGGGCAGGGTGCCCAGGCCACTATCCCCACTGTGGGGCACAGGAACCAGCCTGTGCAGTCTCTTCCTCCCAACCACCTGCGGGGACTCCTGAGAGGAACACCAACCTCTCCCTGAAAAGCTGAGCTTGGCAAGGGAGTGGCAGGCCTGAACCCAGACTTGGGGAAGAGAAGGAGGCAAAAGACCAAGGCAGACCCAACAGTTGATCTAAAAGTGCTGACCTCGGACTTAGGGACTCAACTGGAATATGGGTTCACGTACTTAAGGATCACACACGTAAGTATACACACAGGAAAAATGGACCCAGGGTTCACACAACCTTTGCAGGCCCAGACACACAGAGACACATATGTGTGAATCTCACACCCTGGGTGAGACACTGGGGTGTCTACGCTCAGCCATGGGCTGGGGGCAGGGTGGCCCAGGACTGCAGCTCGCCTGCAGGATGGGCATCTCCCTCTCTGGCGCATGGCACTCTTCCTCCAGCAGGGCCCTGGGACAGGGACAGTGCTACACCAGAAGCAGCACTTTAGACCAGGGTCTCAGCAGAGCCCTGCACCGGCCCCATTGGCAGGCTCCCCAGGAGCCTGCTCCAGGCCCTCCTGTCTCAGTCCACCTCTCCCTCTGCCGCCCGCATGCTGCTCCAGCACAGCCTTGCAGCCCTGCCCGCCTCTTCCTGGGCAGGGTGTGTCCTCTCTCCTTGCCCGCCTCCTAGGGCCCGCCCTGAGGAGCAGCATTCTCTCTTCTACATGATAGGACTAGACTTGTGGGTCCTCCTGCCTCCATTCTCTCCCACATCACAGCCCTGCCCCTGCTTTAAAAACTCTTCTGTGTGTCATCTCTTCCCCACCTCCCAGGATAAAAGTCCTCAGGCCAAGGCCCATGTAGGCATCTGTACTTGACTGATTGCTGGCAGCAACCTCATCAGCATCCTGCCCTTTCCACCTCTCAGCCCCACTCTCCTGGGTCTCCCAGCCAGGTGTGTTCCCTCCGTTCTCCTCCCAGTAGTCCCAGTTCATCAGAGTCCATCCACAGTCCTACCCTCCCTGTCTCCACCCTCACTGCACACACTTGGGGGCCTCACCGCAGGTGTCCAGCAGCCTAGTCAGTGTGGGACATGTTCAACTGGTCCTTGATGATGCTGAGGTCCCGGTGACAGATGCTGGCAGATGAAGTCAACCTCATTCTCCCACGCTGCTTCACCTCAGGCCTTCAGGACACAAACGCCATTTCTCCTAGACAATTTTGTGCTTTCTAACAAAGGCAACAAAAGAAGGTACTAAAAGGAGACCTGGAGCCTGGGATTGCACGTGGGTTCTGCCACCTTTTCCTTTGTGTGAGTCTGGAAAAATCAGTCATCCTTTTTGAGCTTTAGTATCTTCATCTGCAAAATGGGGACACCGCCCTCTTCATAAGGACGTGGAGACATA
Organism: Aepyceros melampus; assembly: GCA_006408695.1. NCBI lineage: Eukaryota > Metazoa > Chordata > Mammalia > Artiodactyla > Bovidae > Aepyceros > Aepyceros melampus. The sequence goes on along the minus strand of SJXQ01012714.1, from coordinate 428,901 downwards.
AGTTGCTACCATTCAGTGATGAACGCGCTGCTGCTGATTTATCTCATTCAGTCCCTAGCCCTCTCTAACCCAGTCCTCACAGCCTGGCTATCCCAGCCTGAGGGACACCTGGCCCCTGGATGAAGTCCTTCCTTCCACTCATATCTGCGTGTACTTCTCCCTCTTCCTGCAAAGCGCTTCTCTTTGTATCTGTCTGGAAATCTGTTCCTCGTACTCTAAAACCCAGCTCAAACCAAGCTCCCAGGATTGACACGTGTTTCCTGAGCCTGTGCAGCCCTCATGGGCTGACCTCTACCACAGGTGGCTGTAGAAGTGTCAGTCCCAGACCAGGAACTCCTCCATGCCCGCAGGTGGGACCTACCAGCTGGCTGGGGTCCTTTGCCCAGCAAGGACAGATCCCGCCTCCTACTACTATACCTGGGTTCACCAGCTCTCATCTGGAACATCTCCTGTTCTGGCAAATCACGCCTGGGCTCCTCCAAGGCAAAGCGCAGGACCCTGGGGCTATACTGGACCCAAGCTTGGGTCTGGTCCCTCCAGAAGATGCATAAAGGCAATTCAGGGGCTCCTTCCAGGGAACCACAGGAAAGGCAACCCTGGCCCCTTGTCAGTTGCCAGGCTAGCCCATCTGAGTTCTGGAGACAGGGCCCAGACCCAGGTCTGGAGCTCCAACCTGCCCTCACAGATGGCCTTCCGGCGGAGACCTTGGAGCAGCTGCCCCAGTTCCTGGCACACAAGATCTCTGAAGAGGGGCGGTGGTGCCAGAAGGGAGGAGAGGTCAGAGGTGGGGCGCGATCCACAGGTTTGGATAGATCGAGCCTCTTGGAGCAATGATCCTAACATCACTACCTGCAAGGAGAGCTGGGGCACCTCGGTGACTGCGGAGGGAACTGCAGGGAGGCAGGGAAGCTGGGGGAATGAGGGGCCAGGCAGTTAAATTGGAGAGGGCTGGGCGGACAGTGAGATCCGACAAGAGCTGGAGAGTTACTGGGCAGGGCTAGGGACCCGCAGAAGTGAGAAAAGCATCCGAGTCGTGGGACAGGTCTGCCGTGGGGCCCACCTTCCTACGCCCCACCTCTGCCCGCAGCTCCAGGCTCAGATCCACTGTCGTCTCCCCTAGAATCCTCTTCACTTCGGGCCGCTCCGGGAGCGGAACGTGCTCTTCCACCAGTTCCCACAGCGACTGGGAGTCCCCAGGCATGGCCCGCCAACGCCGCTGCCCTCCAGACGCGCAGTCAGTCGGTCGCACACTTGGACCTGTGGGACCACAGCTCGGAGCGCTGGGTTACTGGTATACTGCTAGTCGCCCAGGGCCTGGCACACCCACTCACGCCTCGCCAGCTTCCGGGTCTCACAGGCCACGCCTCCAGCCTGTCCCTCGGACCGGCCTCTCCCAAACCTCAATCCGTTCGGTCGCCCGTCCCCACGACTAGAGTTGCTCGGTCCAGAGCCGCTGGCCTCTGGCGCTCTCTTCTGCTATACTACTGATCGACTGTCGGAGGCCACGGATTCAGGTCGCGGCCCCGGCAGCCAGGAGGCTCTAGCCCCGCCTCTTCGCGCGGCCGTCACCCGGGAAACGGGGTCCTCAACTCAAGCCCCGCCCCCAGAGGGCCCCGGCTCCGCCCATTCCGGGGCGGTGCCGGCTAGCAAAGCCCAACCCACATCCGTGGAAGGTGGTTTCGCAGCCTCAACCATGCACCACCCAGACCCCAAGCACCTTTCCTCCCTGGGCACCTTTAGACTCCAGGGCAGGTGAAAGAACCGAGAAATATGAGCCCGATGGGTTTATTACTTCCGTGCCTTTTCTGGGGCAGGAACGGACTAGGCTGTTCAAGGAAGACAAGTAAAGGGGGGAGTGTGGGAGAAACCGGAGGAGGGGAGGAAGGCGGTAGGTCCAGGGGGACCAAGGGGCCAGATGAGCAGCGTCTCATGGAGCCCCCTTGCTTGAAGCCAGGGTTGCAGTGTGAAGTGCAGGGAAGCCTGCGGTGAGCGCCTTGGCGTCTGGGCGGGCTCTCTAACCCTCGACGCCCCGCTCCCCTCCACCCCTGCCCGTTCCCCCTGCCCCAGCGCCCCACTGGGCCATTTTCCTGGCTGCTCCTCTGCACTTTTCCTACCTGGTTCTGTTTTCCCCCGGGAGAGCTGCAGAATGGGTTCATTTCCTGGGCTTTCCTCTCCTAAGGTCTCTGAAAACAAGCATGTCAGTTTGTCTAAAAAGGATAAACACAGGTTCCCCAACAACACGGATGACTAGAGAACGCTGGAGCTTTGCCAAACACTGAGACCCCAAAGGGCCCGTGCTCGGAATGATTGGTCCAGACTGCTGTATCAGGGAGCAGGAGGAGGCTGGTCTCCTCTTTGACTCAGCCTCAAGCCCAGGACCGAGACTGTCCAGAGCCACCTCCTCCATAAAGAAACTGCCTCCCAGTTCCCAGGACCCACCATTTCCCAAGCATTTGAGTCACGGTGACCAGTAACTGCTGTGGTTTCAGCCGCAGTTAAGAGCTGGCTCCCAGGTTGGTCCTGCAGCCTTCGCTGGTCTGGTTCAGGCCCCCACGTGTCTGGTTCAGGCACAAGCAGCAGAGCAGGCACGTGTGACTCTGCTGGGGGTTCCTGCAGCCCCAGGAGTGAGCTCGGCCCACACACTGGGCAGGCTGGCAGTACTGGGGCTCCGAGAGTGGCCCTCATCTAGAATGGTGATGCCCAGGTGCAGGACACACCAGCTCTCTTGCCCCTCTGTTGGGACCACCCGGAGGCTTGTTGTACATGGTCTCCAGTGGGTGTCAGCTGCAGATGTGGGTGGAGAGACCCACTCATCCCTGTGGCCCAAATGGGACCCACTGCCTACTTCCCTACATAAAGATGATTCCTTCCCAATAAATGCCTTGACCTTGACTCCTGTGTCAGAGTCAGCTTCTGGGAGGAACAATCTGAGATGGCTGGTTGGCATCTGCCCAGCAAACACCCCTCCCTCCCCACTGCTGGGTGGGAGGAGCCCTGATCTTGTCCTGAGGAGCTGCTCCTTCATACAAGTTACAGCCCTGATCAGACCCACGAGACACTCACCTTCCTCTCACTGTGGGTGGGCAATTGTCCCAGACCATACCCACTGTTGGAATAGGAGATCCAAGTCCAGTGGAGCCAAGATGAACATGAAAGAGCCACCCTGTGATCGGGGAGTCCTGATGTGGTCCCCATGGTCCCCACTATGCCTCCTGGTCCCGGAGCTCGCTACAGCCTCTGTCCCTTTCCAGGCTGGTTCAGGCTGGCTCTTTAGGCTTCCCTTCAGTTCTGAGTGCTACACTGCCTGTTTTGGATATGCAGCTTCCGTGTCTTTATGAGTCAGAATTGGTTTCTGTTCTTGCAACCCCAGAGATCCCCAAGAAAACCTCCAGTGAAGGAGGTTTGGTATCAAGGTGGGGATTCATGGAGGTTTCAATTAGGTGGGATTGCCCCCAGAGCAGACCCTAAACAAGATCTCAGGTGCCGGTGGTTTATAGAGTGGTGATCACAGGGCCTGGGCATGCGATTAGAAAGCCCAGGCTCTTAGCTCCAAGCCAGCCTGTCTATGCTCCAGTGGGTGCCAGGGCTGTGAAGCTGCGGTCTTGGCCCTGATATGCCATCATCCCCCTGGTAGGGGAGAGGGAAGGCAGGAAGAGAGAGACTGTGGTCCTCGTTTGCTACTTCCTGCTGGTTGTGGCACTTCCTTCCCTGAGCAACAGCTGAAGCCAGTTCCCAGTCTCCAACATCTGCAGAAGCGGCCTCACTACAGTCTCCTCAGAGACCTGGGTCTTCCACGGCGTCCTGCCAGGGGTGCTCACGCTCCACCTCTGGGTAGCACCCCCGGCCAGGGGTGGTGATGTCTGTCCCTGACATCCAGCAAGCCTGCTTGTTCGATGCAGGTGCTTGGTCCATGTGGTGCATTAGTGGTCTCTTCTGCTTTTCTAATTAAGAAGATAGTGCTTCTCTATACTCTGTTTATAGTGCTTTTGGAGAAAGAAAAGGCTACCCACTCCAGTATTCTTGTCTGAGAAATCCCATGGACTGAGAAGCCTGGTGGGCTACAGTGCATGGGATCGCAGATCAGACATGACTTAGCAACTAAACAACAACAAATAGTGCCTTATACTCAGTTCTGCCTGTTAATATCACCAGTGGTGTTTCAGGCTGCACTAACTTCAGGCTATTGCTTTGTGCTCCACTTGCAGGGAAGAGGCCAGGTAGAGCATCATCAGTCATCCCTACAGGAGGTGAGGAAGCTGGGGTGTCTGTGGACCAGCTCCCCCTCCTTCTCCAGGTGAGCATGGCTCTGGGGCACTGATTCTCTGGCTTTTCTGCCTATTGCACGTGAGGTTCTGTGCACCTCTGCAGCCAGAGGACACCCCCAACAGACAGAGCATGCTCAGTGTGTATGGTGCCCTATGGGGCTGTCCAAGGAGAGAGATACAGGGTAAAGGTCGGAAAACTTTTTTTTTTTCCTGCCAGATTATAGGCTGTTTGGGCTCTTTTGTATTAATAACTACTCAACTCTGCCATGTTAGCGTCAAAAGAGCCACAGACAACACAAAAGCAAATAGATGTGATGGCTTTCAATAAAACTGTATTTACAAAACAAGAATATTTACATTTATATACCAGGCAGGGGGCTAGGTTGGGCCCTGGGCTGTAGTTTGCTGATCCCTGCTGTAGGGCACACGTACCAACAAGGTCTCATAAAAAATTCAACTTGCATCAGAAGATACTGCTCACCTGGCATTGCTGCTGCTTTTTTCCCTTTCTTTTTCATGTTGGAAAATGCATTTCGGTCTCTCCTTGACTTGAAGCTTTATTATAAGAAAGAGTCTCCAAGCAACCATTATGATCAAGTTTATCCTAAAGTACTATATCCTGGGCTTGTAGTTGGACCATTGGTGGTGAGTAAAGTCACCTCAAAACTTGTATGGCACTTGGCACATTGATGATGAAGAGCATCATTTAAGTACCACAATGACTGCAGATGCTTGGCTGTGATCCCTCGTGCTTGGATGAAAGCAAATAAATGCCACAGAGAAGCCATGCTGACCTATGTTTTACTCAAATAAATGGGGTTTTGAGTGGAGATGTATTTCTATCAGGTGATACATCCTTAGTCAATAACTCACCTTCACCTGCATGCTAGCGTGCTTGTGACAGGGAGTTACCTGGCAGCTTATCTTTCACCTGTGGCCAGTTCCAGGACATAAGGTCAAAAAAGCAAAAGATAAGTTGCAGTCTCTGTCTTCCATCCCGCTTGGAGTAGCCCATGGCTGTCCTCTTGGGTGAACCAGGACATCTTTCAGGGCACTATGACATGAGACCGCCATGCTGGGATGGTGAAGGTGGGGTGGCCTGAAGCCATCCAGGTGGGAACTGGTAACGGTTCACCTGAGAACTAAGGAATCCCCAGCCTCATTTGGCTGTTTGGGCATCTAAAACCCTGTGGGCTGAGATTTCTAATCACCCCATCCCATCCCAAACCGCCCAGGACTGAATATTAGAGTCTTCATCTCTGGGGCCGAGCGCATTTCTCCATTGTCAGTTTATTCTATCCCCAGATTGACAGTGCATGTCTTCTAAGTTCTAGAAGAAAAATGAAGCTGCCAGGCTGGTGTGGGAAATTTACCTCAGGTCAGATTTTGATTCCTGGCCCTTTATAAGCTCAAAACCAAATTCAACAGAGAGGTGCTTGAACCCAAGGAAAGGGACTCTTGGCAATGAAATGCACAAGAGACCAGTGAACCAACTCAAGTAGGAGTTGATGAATTTGTAAAGCAAAGAGGGAGCCTCTTTCCTAGACATCCAGGTGCTGGTCACCCTCTCGCCCGGTGCCAGTGTCCTTGGGAAGCTGCATGAGGGTTGAGAGGCTGTGCGTGGGCTTGGATTCACCTTTGGCAGGTGGAGGGGTTTCCAGGAGCTCGCCTGGGGCTGGCCTCCCTGTGCCCAGTCCTCAGCTGACATCAGTTCTTCAGAGGCCAGAATCCCCCTTCACGCCAGCCTCTGTGCTCCCCTACACTGAGCGCTCAGATGCTGTCCCCAGCTTCCATCATGACTCTGCATCTCCTAAGCCCCCACGTGCTGCATGCCCGCCACCCCCATTGCAACTTGGTCCTCTTTGACAGAAGACCACATGGCAGCTACAATCAAATCACCTTTGCTGGCCCAAGACCCAGCCTGTGCTTGTGTTTACTGCAAACTCCCAGTGTTTTTCAATCCCCGTTGTCCTTTCTCACAGCCAGTGTCTCTAATCTTGGCATTCTGAGTTCTAGAAATTTCTATCAAATTAGACTCTTGACATCCAAAAACTTACTCTGGCTATGAGGTCACCAATCCTCCTAATGCACTTTTCTCTCTAAATAGGAAATGCTTGGCTGTGTTTCCTAAAGGTTTTATAATGTGTGGTTCTCAGGTGATGCCAACCCATGAAGGGATCGCTCTCATGAAAACCACTCTTCGTAATTTATAAGTGACTGCAACAATGATGCATGGTAGTGAGTCTGTAAGAATGATCAGGTTTTAAAAAAATATTTTTTGATGTGACTATTTCTAAAGTCTTTACCGAATTTGTTACAATTTTACTTCTGTTGCATGTTTTGGTTTTTTGGCCCTGAGTCATGTGGGGTCTTAACTCCCCAACCAGGAGATTGACCCTTCAACCCCTACACTGGAAGATGAAGTCTTAACCACTGAACCACCAGGGTAGTCCCAAGAATGATCAGTTTTTAAACTTTATCTTTGGGAAATCATTCTTTGGACTTCAGTGTTGACAAGCAGCATTCAGTCTGTCAAAAGATCAGATTGAACCTTATGTCTTTCAGTGTGTGTTTTTAGCCCCAGGCTTTTTTAAGACTTTACTAGTTGGGTTTTGTAAGTAGTGGATCATAGGACAAAACTGAAAATTGTTTTTACAACAAATATGATAACTGTAAGATATTTGTATTTTTATGAATAACTCTCCAGATTTGCTAGAATAGTGTGTGGTCACATGGGTGGAGCCAGGTTGAGAGACCTTTCATGAACAGGTTGCCATGTAATCAATATGTAAGAATATGTAAGATTATCAAGTCCTCTCCGTGGTAGAGACCCCGGTGCTCACCGAGGATTCTACTAGTTGTCCTGTTATCTCTCAGTTGCTCCTGTGTGGCAGCGTCATTGACCAGGACTGGCCAGCACACACTATGTCAAATGACTTGTGTGTCTCCTTCATACTGAACGTAGAAAAGAGTGTGAGCCTTCATGGGTTCTTTCTTTTGCCTACTGACCGTCACAGCCTCCTGCTGTTATGCCCAACCTAAGGGTGAAGGTTGGAGCAGCCTGAATCTCTGCGTCACTGCATGGCAATCTATGGTCTTGGGGAGTAACCCAGATCCTCCATGAAATTTGTGTAAATGATAAACACACCTTTGTTGTGTGAAACCTCTGAGATCTGGGGGCTGTTTTACTCCAGTAGAACTGGTCTAGCTTGGCGAATATATACTAGAAGAGCATTCTGAAAGATCTTTGGCCATGATTCCAATAAGAAATGTATTACAAATACACACACACACACACACACACACACACACATTTCTGGGGAAAAAAAAATCAGGAAACAATTGTTATCATTAATATGCATGATCTGTTGTTACGCTATCCTATTCTACTCCAAAATGCTGGTTTTAACTTCCTACATTTATATGACAACTGCCAATGTGGTATAACCTGAGTCTGAAAAATGCTGCTGTAGACCATAATTTGTGTATGATTTATTTGCTAATTTTAAATCTTTCATGCATATTTATGAAAGCAAGCTTTTTAGCTCTTGCTCTGGCAACTTTTAATTTTCTCTCCCAGAATGGATGGAAGTGTTTTTACGTAATACGTATCACATCCCACATAATTTCTGGAAGGTAATGTTTTATTGTTGAACCTCCTAATTTACATCATGTATTTTTAAATTTACTTATAAAATGTTGTCGCAGGGAATAACAATGTCAATGTGATTATTATTCACTTACTTTCTTTTCTTTTAATAAATGACTATAAATAACTATCTCTTGCAATAGAATCAGGATATCATAAAAACCTCACTAGCTGAACATATTTTAGTGTTAATACTGATGCAAAAAATGAAATAGAGACCACACATTTTTAAATAGCACTATATATATCTTATGACTGTATACTCATATCAAAACTTGCCATTTCTATTAAGAAGCTGATAAGTTACTCTCTAATTTCATAAATTAGACCACAACTGTGAAAATATGGACAACTATTTTATATCTGTGCTGCTATATAAGATACTTAAAGTTTATAGAGAAAGGTGCAAAATTACAGAGGTGAAGTAATGGGAATTCATGAACATTTCACCTGAATTTCCACTGGCCTTTTCCTTCAGCCAGAATCATTTTGATATCCTCTGAATATGCTTTTAGAAATGAATGTGTTTCTTCAGTAAATACACATATACACATTTTAGGTATATGTGTGTATATACAGTTATACAAGTGTATATAAAGATATATACACATATATACACACGTATATTAGTCTACATATGTATATCTGTTTCTGTGTGCACTTAAACATACATGCACACTTAATGTCCTTTGGTTTATTTTCAGACTGTTAATGAGAAATGAAATTTTGATGATTCCCATTTATTTTTGCTTTAAGTCTAAACTGGTTTAAAAACACCTTTGCAACATGTAATAAATTTCTTTTAAAAATCATAAATATTATCACATCATAAAGCATTCTATAGAGAAGATCATATGGTGTTAGAGAACATGGGAGAAAAGAGAAAGAACATGGGTTTTCCAGGCTTTTCTGCCTTCAAGGAAGGGCCCTCCTGCTCTGTGCTGCCAACTTAGAGGTGAGGAACTCCAGGCTGCTCCCACAGGAAGGGAGAAATGTAGCCAGAAGGGGTGGACCAGTTCTTGGGAATCAAATCAAACCAACACATCAGTTCTGGGTGGTCGGGTGGGCACTGGTGAGCTATTCCTTGGGTAGGAGAATAAAGTGACAGACTCTCAGAAAGCCTTTCTACTTGGTGATGAGATGCTGTCTCTGGGGGTGACTGGGGGAAGGGGGCATGTCACCTTTGGGTTGCAGGTCAAAGCCTTCCTGGACTGCTTGGCTGCCACAATTGTAGCTGACTGTAGTCGTTTCCATGCGAAGGGCTTCTGCCTCCTGTGGTCTCAAGTTACAGGGAGATGAGCTGGCTTTTCCCCCTTCAGTGGGAAGGGGCTCCATACAAATGGAGGTTCCTGTGAAGTGGCTGCCCACCTCTCCAAACCTGACCCCTTGCCTTCACACACCTCTTCCAGAACAGAGGCCATTTCCCCAACTCATCAATTGCAGAAGATGTTTTCCTCCAACCATATATGGAAAGCTCTAGAAAATGCTCACCTTCTCTCCCCTCCATTAGTTTAAGAAGCCCCAGAGCAGCATCAGAAAGGAACATCCCTATGCTAAGAACTACTAAGCTACTCTTTCCTAGATGTGTCTCCATCCTGCCTTCCTTTTTTTTTTTTGCATAACTATAGGAGGAGCCCCAGAAAACTGGGGCTTGAGAAAGGCGAGGCACATGGAGAGTGAAGGGGGCGTCTCCCAGAGTTTACCATAACTCAGAGCAGCAGCTGATGAAAAGGCAGCCAGGCCATGGAGATCTTACGCCTATTACACTGGCGAGCCAGACAAGCTACAGTGCTGTGGTGCTGAGATTTCCTGCGTTCATGCTTTTGGACTCTCTCCTCCCCATCTGGTAACTAGGGGACCTTTCGATTCGCACCACCTTCATTTACATCCCTGGAAAGTCTTGCTAAAAGTTAACACATCTTTCCCCAAAGGATGTACAGCATCTAGGCTTTAAGAGACTCAGAGCTCACCTCTGTCATAAACCTGGCTCCTCCTTTTACATAATGGGTCCTCCCTTGATATCGTGAATAAAACGTCCTTGGAGTCCCCAGGCCTGGCTTATTTAAATGCATTCTCTTCTCTTCTATGAAAGAAATGGAGGTGGGGAGCTGTCCTGGGCTGGTTGGCATGATATCACCTATCTGAAGGATAGAAATGAAGACCTTGGAGTCACAAACAGGACAGAGGTGTGGGTGGGAGCAATGTATTTAGGGCACAGAATAGAAAAGGTTGCTTCCATGGGAATGAAAAGAATCACTGACAGTGAGCAAAGCTTCAGATCTAGACGTGGGCGTCGCT